>JAPFFP010044033.1:0-12739 GCA_026153255.1 Solanum medicagineum
TCACACCAACATACTCTTACCTATCTACTGTTCATCATAAGGTTTGACCTCCCTCCTCCTTCTTATCTCTATCCCTAAATGACACAAGTTTAACACCAATATCATAATAAGGATACACTCACTCACTCCTTATCTACCCTCATCCTCAATCTACTACTCTCAACATCACAGTTTGAACCTGGAGGAACTCATTACTTCCCCTTTTTGCAAAATCTCAAACTACTATCTCTCCACGCAAAATATGCAAGATCATACCTCTGAAACTTGATACTTTACATCCTACCATCAACAATGAAATAACAAGCCGAAGGTCAGTGCATGCGTAAGATGACATCAGAATTAAGAACTCTTACTCCCTCTCATCAACCTTCACCTCTCTACTATCATCAACACTTCTATCAAGGCTGGAAAGCTGGATTATTCAAAGAGCTGGGAACGAAAGATCATTAGCACGATTCAATCAAGAAATCTTATCTAAGAATATCCATAGATTACAATCACTCTCGTCTATCAAGTTTCATTCTTTGTTAATAGAACTATGCATAGTGTAAAGCTCAAGTCACATCACATTCAACATGGGACTAGAAACTCTTGGATTCATGGGGATAAGATCAAGATTAATGAATGAATTCATCGCTTCTCACCCTCAAAACTCAGCATGATCGAGAAGCAACATGAAGTGCATGGGACTAAGCCATAGGTACGAACAGTCATACACCCAAAGGGAATGAAATTTCACCTCAACTGAAGTATAAGGACTATATGAGGCGGAAAAGAATTGATAGCTCATCGTGATAGGCCTATCACAATCCAAAAACTCAAGATCTACTTCGATTCCTCACATCATCATCTCCCCCTTAGCTCTCAAGGTCCTCTCTCTATATTTGTGAATCAATTTCCTCTACTAGGCTATAAGCATAAACCTCCACACGGTCAGAGAATCACTATCCACAAGAATATGCTTCTTAAACCCTTCTATTATTCTATAGTCACATACATATAACTAGCCACTCAGACTCCTTTCGATGATATCACTCTTAGCTTCCTTATGTCTCCATGGAACTCTCTCTCTGTTTGCTGCTCTTATTGGCGTACATGATCACTTTCCACAATTATTATACCTAACTTTTATAAATTCCACAATTAGAACTACGACCTCATATCAGCTCCAATTCTATTCTCATACTAAGAAATTGACTTTAACATCTATGATCGATTAAGACTCCTCAATTAAAATCCTATATCATAGGAAGAATAACTTAGTCTTAGCTTAAAAAATTGGAGTGTTACAAGGATGGTCGATAGGAGCTCCGGCCCCTGTATGGTGATATCATGTAGGCATAGAGTATGTATTAGTATTTTGAATGTACTAAGTGTGCAGGGTGCAATACAAAAAATACATAAACCATAAAATGTGAGATGCATAATCATAATCAATGAATATAAACTCAATGTGACATGTATGATCAATGCTTGTAATAAAACATGCATGTAAAACATTCAACTTGCACATATAACATACATATGTGGGAGGAGACCTTAACAGACATATAAGACCAAGCTAGCTAATATTTGGAATCCAAGGCATGACACCCCCTCGGAAAGGTATGGTCTACTTGCCAAGGTAAACCATACATGGCACCACTTGAGGGGAAAACATGAACTAGATGGATCCACTAGTAAAGCCCATTAAGGGAAATAATATAATCCTATGGTGGCACATAGTTTAGAGACTAAAGACTTTATATAAGGACCCCTTGCTTCGAGCCCCCACCTTAAACCTTAATGGTGTTAAGTCTAATAACACAGAATACTAGAAATAATCATAACTTTAATCATAACATGAATAACTTGTAAGAGACATAATAACATGACGTGAGTATTTCATTCACATGCTTGACCTCTACTAGTGAGCTTGACTTGAATATGAGGGAAAAATAGTAATCATGCTTGACCCCTCAACTTGACATGAATGGCTCACAAGGGGATACAAACTTGAAATAGGCTCAACTTGTCACTTGTAAAATCATAGATATCTTTTGTGAATTACATACATGCTTGGGAGCCCATAATTTTTATAAAAACACTTGACTTGTAAATAGTGCAATAGCCTTTCAACAACATAAGAATGTTATGTAAATTTATACAAAAATCTCTCATCAACATCAAGAATCCTTTTCATGTAATTTAGTCAAACACATGGTGGGCATATGCTCATGTACTTAAAATCATGCATTTCAAGAGTAAGATACAAGAGAGTAGTAAGATCAATTCATTTCAAAGTCTTTCAAATCAACCCACCAATATTGTAGTAAAACCCTCATATTTTAAGAAAGTATCATATTTCAAGATATATAAGGAAAATAATTATTTTAAATCATTCTTAATCGACCCATCATGATAATATACATCATCTTTCAAAAATATGGATATGGGAGCATGAAATCCATCTTAATATCAAACCCCAATAACATTTTGGCATAAAACATCATTTCTTGTAAGACCCATATTGAGGACATATGTATAATGCATAGTAATATCATCATAACCGAGAGTTTATAAACACCCCCAAAAATAATTCATAACAGAATGCATAATAGTAATACCATATTCAAGAGTTTACGAATAACCATAAAGATTCATAAATTCCATGTAGTAGGAAAGCAGAAATGGTTGGACTTGTGGGAAGGAAGGTTCCCACAATCAAACCCACATACCTAAGATTTGAAGTTTCTTGAAGAAAATTGGAGGAAGACTTGACGCTTGAGTTGGGGTCTTGAATTTCAAAGTTGGTCCTTGAGATTTCTTGAGATTGAATGGAATATTGGGTGATGTTTTGGAGAGAATTTTGAGGGGTTTTGACTTCATAGGGTTGAAAATTGCTAAGGAAAGGGGCCTTTCACATTTAAATAGGCATTGAGTTATTACCCAAATGCTCTTGGACGGAACAAAAAAATTGAGGGAAAGTTGCACTGGTCCGCGCCCCAGGCGCGACACGGACTAGTCGTAAAGGGGCCACTTACACTGTGCCGTGCAGGCACAATATTTCGTTAGCCCGTTACAAAAGTTATTTTTTTGTCATAGGTCTTCTAAAATTCAAGGGCTGTCTTTTTCCCACTCAATTTTTCCCCTGAACAATAATATGAAGTCGAAATTTTGAAATCATGTACAGATTTTAAGATATTCAAGAAATACACTTATGGGACATTCTGAAGCACATGAGGGGTATTACAATTGCTTCATGTTTACTCATATATTGCCTATATACTTAGTGCATTCAAACGTACTAGCATATACTTATTTACCTATATTATATCATAATGTACGATTAGACGTTCAATCTCATTCCTGTGCCTAGTTTATGATTTGCTTGAAGATTGGTGGTGATTATTCATACTTCCAAGGCAAGCATAGTCTATTCCACTTTTACTACTAGCTTGTATTGAAAACTTGAAACTATTTTCTTTACTATTTTTGTCGAGGGTAAGTTAGGGACATGTCCATAGATTCTGTCTATGTTGCTTCACTTAGAAGCATGTTGGATATTGTGTATAAAGTCTATGTTGTTCTTTCATTTCTTGTTAAGGTTGCTTCTTTCTTTGAAGTATATAGTGGCCTATTCCTTATTCCCTCGTAGTTTGTGTATGATGTTTTACTTACCTTATAAATTTTTATGTAGGAAATGTTAAGATGGCTTAATTGGGTTCCTTTGAGGTTTCGATTGTCGTGGCATACCTAGATCCTAGCTTGAATCATGAAAAAATTGGTATCAGAGCATATGTTTCAAAAGTATCCAAGAGAGTCTAACATGTCGTGTCAAATAGAGTCTTATTCATGAGTGTGAAGAGCGTCATATCTATGAGCAGGAGATCATAAGGCATTTACAAAAATCTTCACATTTTTCATGATCTAGGTCATGTGATAGAGTGTACTCTAGGGATTTTCCCTTCTAATGCTTGTTCTTTTATAATTTTCAGAAAATGCTTTTACATAGTACACAGATACGAAAAGGAAAAAATGACAATAAAGAGCAAGATCCTTTGGTTCCTCAAGCTCCACATGATGCTATGGTCGAGTCAGTCATTAATGTAGAGTTTTAAATTGCCTTTCAATGTTAGCACAAGTGATAACAAGCCAAGCCAATCAAGGATGGATGGTCCAAGGTGTAAGAATAGCTTTGACACGAGTATGGGACTTTATAAGAATGAATCTGCTTGATTTCCATTGCTCCAAAGTGAATGGGGATCCACAAAAATTTGTTGATAAGATGTATAGTGTTGTGGACATCATAAGTGTATCTCCGAGAGAGAAGGATGAGCTAGCGCCCTGCTAACTTAAGGTTGTTTCTAGGGTATGGTATGATAAAAGGACCAATGAGCTGGTTGAAGGATTAGGTCCAGTAGCTTGGGAGGAATTGAAACGTCTATTCTTGATCGCTTCTTTCCTTTGGAGTTAAGGGAAGCCAAAGTCCAATAGTTCATTAATCTTCGCCAAGGAAGCATCAGCATGAGGGAGTATGCCTAAAATTAACTAAGTTGTCAAAATATGTTCTATTTGTTTGTTTTGATTGAAAGGAAAGAATGAGTAAGTTTGTAATATGTCTCTCTGACAAGGTGTTCAAGGAGTGTAAGATGGCTATGATAATCAAAGAAATGGAGATTTATTGGCTCATGATGCATGCAAAACAAATTGAAGATAAGAAAAATGAGGTAGAAGGCTAAAAAGTCCAAGAGGGCTTCGGTTAATGATGGTGGATTTTCCAACCTATGATCAGGAAATTGTGGAAATTGTAGAGCTAATGGTAGGCAAAGGCATCCTAGTCACAATTTATTTGATACTCTTGTCCCAAGGTTCAACAAAGACAAGTGATCAAACCCTAAATTTCAAGGAGGTTTGCGGTACTCAAACTTACAAGAAGTGTGGAAGATCACATGGGAGATGTCTTACTACATGTGATTTGTGGTTTTGGTATGCGAAGTTAGGCCATCGTGCTAAGGAGTGTAAAGGCAATGATAGTAGACCTCAATCTCAAACTCAAACAGGTACTACTTTAGGGCCAAGTGGTGGTGGCCAACGCAACAATAGGTTCTATGATCTTCATGCTAGACGTGATGTGGAGAAGTCTCCAGATGTGTGGTATATTTTAGGTCTTTGACTTTAATGCATATGCATTACTTGATCTGAGTGTAAATTTATCTTTTTTTACTCCTTATCTTTCTTTGAGGTTTGATGTGAGTCTTGAAGTCTTGTTAGACGCTTATTCAGTCTATACTCCTATGTGATTCTATTTTTCTTACGAGAGTCTATAAAAATTGCTCAAACTTGGTATTTCACAAAGTAACCTCATGTGATCTAGGATGTCCTTTAACGTTTTGGTAAGGTTGCTTATTTCTTTGAAGTACATTATGACCAATTCCCTGGATGCTTTTACTTACCTAATGAATGTTATGTTAAGATGGCTTATTTGGGATTCTTCAGAGTTTCAATTGCCATGTCACTCCTAGGGCTAGCTTGGGTTGTCAGACAAATACATTGGGTTGTGTATTGAGAAAATTCAAGATTTGTGAATGATACTAGTCAAATGCATCATCTACTAACTTGTACTTAAATTTGCAGCAGATATATATCAACTACGGAACCTTAAACATCAATTATAGAAATTTATATACAAAAAACTTAGGTTTATGTATCAAAATAACCCTAGGCTTGTGAATGATACTAGTTGAATATATCTGGTACTAACTATTACTTAAATTTGCAGCAATCGTGTAACAAGTATAGAACCATAACGTGATACATATAAATTAGTAAATAACAAACTTAGGGTTAAATATAAAAAAAATAATACTAAATTTGTAAATGCTACCGGTTTAATATATCTATTATTAAAAATATTTAAGTTTGTATCGGTTAAATGTATCATGTACATAACCAAAATAACATGATACACAAAAATTTATGATTCATAAACTTAGGGTTGTATATCAAAAATATTATTGGAACATAACACATTATACTTTATAAGTTTTTATGTATCAAAAATAATACTGAAACACAATACAATGTATATTGTAAGTTATATTGTGTCATAATGTTGAAAAGTATACATTATACATAGTTTATAAGGTAAAAACAACAAAATAGATTAAGAAATCAAAAACTTTGGTAAAGAAAAGTTTCACGCCCCGGGAGGGTACCTTAGGCGTAACTGGAACTCAGAGATTATTATTAGTCCCTAAGCGCACAACTTGGCCTCATTTCTTTCGTTCAATTGATAGATCAGCAGAAGAAATCAGAATACATAACGCGAGCAACTCTATCATATCACATCCTCATCAAGAAATATGGGTCACAGGCCACAAAACTAGCCGTCAACATTCATAAGACAAGATGATCTATGAAGAAACCTCAATTAAGAAAGAAAAGGGAAAATCCCAACATCAAACCATCACCTCTATGTCTATGAAGTCTCTATCTCAGTAGTTTAGGAAGATACCATGACAGGTCATGGCTTCCACAAACTCAAAGAGTAACTCAAAACATAAGAAAATGAAATAAAAAGAATCCTTCGAATGCAGGGGAGGACTCACCAAGTCTCTGAAGCTAGAAGTCTCTAAACTTCAATGAATCTCCTTTGAAGTCCTTTGTGTACTGAATCTACATCATGAAATTATATAGCGCCAAATGGCATCAGCACGTGGAATGTACGGTATGTAAATGGGCTAAAAGTAAATAGTATAGACAGAATAACATAGAAGAACATCAACTCATCAAGTACTCATGTCAGCTTAGGATAAGGAGTAGGAAAGTATCACATCAATATCAATCAAGACTCATACCATCACATCAACATCAGAGTACTATCAAGATGAAAACTAGCTGGAATTTTCTCTAACCGACAACCATCACCTATGAGTCGGTGATGATACAAAGAAAGTGATGTCATTGCCACATCCATCAAGTATCTTATCGGGGTAGAGTATCTGTCTATCAGTGGATCCATAAATCTATCAAGTCCTCTTTTCGGACATAAGGAAACATCCGTTTTCATGGTCCAATACTCTCCTGCGCTGGACACATAATTAATGAGTGTGAATGGGACTCACTCTTACTCATTTTGGTGATCAACAATCCTCCCAGGACTTAGCATGCTCATAAGCTATCAAACAATCAAATTTTTCCGTCACTTAGTCTCTTTTGGACAAGGAACATCAACTCTTCTCACCATTTATCAACCCAAGAAGTTAGGAACATTCTTTAAGATTAAACTCAACTTCTTTAAAACTCTAAGGATATTAATCTCATCAACATCAATCATCAACACATTCCACTCAGGATCCGGACCACAACAAGAAAGCACAACCATATGGTCAAGGCTCTAAACATCAACTCCTAAGTTCATTCTTGTAATTTTTAACAAAGTAATCATATGGTTTATATAATCATTAAAACAGTTCATTTAAACAAGTAATTTAAGTTATGATGATCATCAATTCAAGAAATCATGTGTAATATAAAATAAGTTTTTAGTAAAAAATTCAAAAATTTTGCAAACAGAACCCATCACCTTCAACTATCAACTTACTACACTCAATGGGGCACATGGGAGAACAATCCCATGTTCTGGGTAGTCTTACATACCTGGGATGAAGAATACACTTGATGATCTTCAAGGAATTAACCTCAACCATGAATCCCCAAGCTTTTTCTTCTTTCTCTCGCAAGAACGTTTACGCAAACGTTAGGAAAAATTGGGTTTCAAAACCCTTAATCTGAAGAAAAAGACCCTTAAACACATTTTTGGGACTTAAGATAGGTTAGAGAATGACTAAAAGGCCCTTCCTGTAATAAAAGAAATAATTTCCATCCTGTAACATCATGTCCGCGTCATGCCAGGGGCGCGGACATGTGTTTTTCGCAAAATTTTGGTTTTCCAATTTCATGCCAAAAATTAAAAGAAAACATAAGTGTGAGTCCATGCCCCAAGCGTGTCGCGCTCTGGGTGCTTACTCTCCCTGTTTGAGAAGTAATTAGCAAAATTTATTTTCCGACTCGATTGTTCTAAAATCAGGTCGAGGCCATTTTCTCACTTAATTTTTCGCGTTGAATGAAAATTTGATCTCGGATTTCCATTGGAGCTTGGGAAGATGTATTATGCGGATGATTCCATTCTAGGGGTAATTCATTCATTTTATAAAGTGTTACATTATCTCCCCATTGGGATCATTCATCCTCGAATGATGAGTAAAGGTGGAATTAAGGTACAAGTAGACTCAAGACTCGTCTCAATACTTACTCGAAAATCTCAAACTCTCAAATATCCATCAACCTCTATAGCCTTCACTTAGACTCGAGAATAGAATAAACACATCAACTCAAAAATGGAAAGTTCAATTAAGTTAAGGATAGAGATGTTACCTTCAACATCGTCATCATTTGGCACGAATGGGTGTGGGTATTTGGTTCTCGTAGCTTCCTCAACAAGTTGGTTCCTCCATAGAACTTTGATGGAGGCTAACTCTTTGTTCCTCAACTTATGAACTTGACAATCAAGGATTTGGACTAGGCGACCTAATAACTACAATCATAATACAATTATCATCACAATGAGTGATTTACACTTGCATACTTAAATAACAGATTCATATCAATAATGGTCTTTGGTCTTCTTAGGAAACCTATATCTAAACTGTTAGGGCGTCAGAACGTGACACCTGATTCAATATTTGGCATATCAGAATGTGACACCCAATTCAATATATGACGAAATGTGGCACTTGATCTAATAATGAGACGTGACACCCGATCCGATAATGTGGCGAAAGTGATACTTGATTCAATAATGTGTTAGAATGTGACGCCTGATTCAATAATATGCCAAAACATGACACTTGATCCACAAGCACAGTCACAATGACAACCATGATGAATATATTACAACTTGTACAATTATATAATAGGTTTCATTCTATGCAATTATTCATAGCTGACTTTTATTAGGTTCATTCCATCTTTCTATATTCATATATATATGCATGCATTACTAACATGTAGTTAACAGGTGTACACACACGCGCGCGCATACACATAAGCACGCGCACACACACACCCTACAAATAGAACATAAACCATCATCTACAAGTTATTATATGATATTATCAACATAGAGTCCTTCTAAATTTGTCCTTTATTTCATGAATATGCATAATTTTGATATTTTACATAGAATAGTCAGCGCAAACATACTCTCTCTCACACACAACACACACATTAATCATCCAGTCTAGACTCCCTTAATCATCATAAATTTTAAAGATCTCAGAATAATCCAATAATTCCTTTATATATAAATTTCACAAGAATCATCAATCATCTTAATAAGATGTATTAAGGATAATTAAGAACTATACTATCATCACTAGTCAGAGACAAATCATAATCTACATAATGCATTTTTGTCTTAACAATAATACTATACATTTAGCCATCCAGATTTCGAGCTCGAAGACCTAAGCTTGATCTCTCCCATCAATTTATATTATACCATGTGATGGAAAAATATTTATAGCTACTCATTGAGAAATCTAACCTACCTGAGAGTCAAGTTGCTGCAACAAGTAAGCTATGGTTGATGATCTTCCTTCTTCTTCATATTTTCGAAGGCTAAAACATCTTATAATAATTGTTATAAGAGTAATTAATAAACTACTCTTCTAACAAATATTTTGGGATTCAAACCTGTGAGTTCTACCATTCGATCTATCCAAAAACTCCATTTTTTGAAATCAATAGATTAATTTTTAAACTCAAGGACATAATCTTTCAACACTAACTCAAATTTAAGAGATTTCAACCTCTTAATTCTCTTTACACTAAAAAATTCTATCTAGGTTAACTTTCTACCTCCAGCATGATCAATCTAACATTCATCTAAGAATTAAAGGATGCAGTGAGTGTCAGACTACTTGTTATAGTAGCCGCTCGGGACAAACCCTCCATAAAGTTGACGATCCTGACTAAAGTATCATGTACTGTTGGTGTGGCCATAAATCCAAGTAAAGGCGGAGCTGGAACTCCTCAGCTGGCTAATGCTTGGAGCGATCACCCGCCAACTTAGTGCCTACTCATGATCATAAGCTGGTATGATGAATCAGCCTCTACCCTAGCCTATATGTCGGCCGCGACCTCTACCTCCGTCCTAAGCTTCCTCTGCAGGCGTAGGCGGTCCTTGACAACCCGCAGTAGATCTCACCTGCTATTTGAGAAAGATTGAGACAACAAAATTTTAGATACTACTTTTATTTCCAAGCATGATTAGAATTAAGATTGACAAATCAATCCTATCAATGCCCTATAGCTCCCAAAGATTGGACACAGACGTCATTATACTAATCTGAGGGAATCAACTTGACAGTTGCTCTTGTAATGGTGAGAATGGTGAGCCTAAGATCTAATACCACGATATTACGATCCAACTTTGGATCCTAATGGGGCCTATTATAACCACCAATTAGGAAAGCCAACCCAAGACTTTGAATTTGCAAAAAATAATTTATTTGTAATAAATTAATAACAATAAACAGAGGATGGAATAACATCCCCAAATAAATACGTTAAACATAGATATACAATATGATACAAAATATACTAAGTATCTAAATGTAACAAAAATAACAAATTGATGTCAAACCAACTACCAGGATCTGGTATCATCATAGACAAGAGCAACTAAGTACCAAAAAGTTGAAAAATATAAATATACAATATGAATTCTAATAGTTAGAAATACAAAATACAATGAGATATAAAAAGGGAATGCAACAAGTCTTTGGACGTTAAGAGTTCACCACTATTCAAATTGGAAGCTACTACGAATGACTAGGCGCATGCTGAGGGTGGCTCAAACTGGGATCTGTATCGACATGATGCAGAAGTTCAACATGAGTACCAAGAGAAAGGATACTCAGAAGGCATCATAGGCTGATCGAGCTTAGAAAGATAATATATAATGAAAATTAAATGAAGGAACTGATTAAATAACAACAAATCCAGAAGGATACAAGAAAATAAATATCGATATATAGGGAGTCCAATAATAATTCACATATATCTAAAGTAATAGCATGGGTACAATAACCACCAAATCTCACCACAATACCGATTTTTATATTTAGAGGGAAAGTCAAAATAATAAAATCCAAAAGTTATAATGGGTTGCTCTAAATAAACCTCGAGCTCATCAATTATATAAATAAATAACTTAAAAATGTATTTACAAGACATTCAAAATTCACACCTTGTGCTTATGAATAATATAAATAAATAACCTAAAAAATGTATTGACTGACCACTCAAAATTCATACCTCAAGTTTATTAAGAATATAAATGGATAACCTGCAAAAAATATGTCTACAGGCCACCCAGAAGTCATACCTTGAGCTTATCAATAACATGGATACAACAAAATTCACCATCATGCATGTCAAGTCTCAACACTACCAATTTCAATAATATTTGATAATTTTTTACAAAATTTAAAAGTTCTACTTTTCATAAAATTTATTATATTTAATATCATTTTACACAAATTTTCACTCAAAACATCATATTTTCACGAAGAAGGTTTCAACATTCGTAGTTCACAAGGGTGATGTAATTTTATCAACAAGTTAGCTCAAATCAGTCAAAACTAAAGTAAATTTGGTAATTTATCAACTCTAACAATCCGGCACACCTCGACCTAAGTTTAAATCACCTAAAAGTAATTTTCACAGATCCTATATGACACATTATCAAGAATTACCTAAACTAAGGTTCTCCGATCAAGAATTCATTCAAATTCCAAGTTACCAAATTTTCTCTAAGAATTCAATCAACCAAGGATTTCAATAAAGTACACCACACCCTATTAATTTGGAACTACTCAAAATATACAAAATCAAATCGAGGTAAGTCAAAAAAGAGGAAGACTGTAACATACCTCAAAATCAAAACTACACTCGAACCTTCAAGACAGAGCTTTACCCTGTCGAAGAGCTTCTAAGCGTTGCCACCCTATCAAATTAGTGAATAAAAAGTCAAAATAAGACTAATGATACCCATATTAGTATAATTAGTTTCGTATTAAAATAGAGCCAAAATTCAACATTTGGACCTGCACATGAAAATAGAAAACTAACTCCATCACAAGATCCTAAATAGCTCAAGGAACTTGTACCCCAAGAATAGGTACATTCCAAGTATCAAAAAGGGATCAAATAACCCAACCATTTTCAAGCCCTAACTAGTCCTAAAATGGATCAATTTTTAACAAAATGACACGATACAAGATTTTTGGAAGATGAAAGATTGTCAGAATGTCCCCACAAGATTTTTCTAGCCTAAGTAATGGAAATCAAGAAACTTGGCTACGAATTGCTCTAAAAAACTCCCAAAAATTAAGTCCTAATTTGGAAATTTATTGCTAAAAATAGGATCTTCAAGTCACTAGAGCCATCTAAAATGGCTTTCGCAAATACGGAGCTTGATCTATGATCGCGAGGTCAGCTCCCACAAACCCTCTGTGATCGGAGAGGTCAAGCCCATAATTACGATGCACATCACCTCAAACCTTTACAAATGCAGCCCACCAACCCATGATTATGATGGTCAAAATTATCGGGCCTCTGCAGTCGTATTATAGTGTCCGCATGTAATGACTTGGTTGGTTATTTTTGAGCTTATCTGTAAAAATTATGA
>JAPFFP010044034.1:0-35305 GCA_026153255.1 Solanum medicagineum
GAATAAATTGGATTGGGAAGTACTACCACTCCTAGACCCCCTAATATAAGACCCGATCCTAGAAAGACTAAAAGAAATCATGTATTGGTTCAGATAATTCCATTTTTTATAAAAAATCAAAAACGAAGAATTGAGTTAACAATGTGGTTCTATGAGAAGAGTTCAAGGCAATCTTTCTTAATCGGTTCTTTCTTGTTGAGCTTTGGAAAGCCAAATTGGTAGAATTCATGAATTTGAGACAAGGGTCAATGAGTGTAAGGGAGTATCCCCTCAAGTTCTGCCAACTCTCTAACTATGCTCCTCACTTTGTTGCAGACCCAAGGGCTAGGATGAACTGGTTCGTGATGGGTGTCTCTAACTTGGTGAATGAAGAATGTCGGTCCACTATGTTGATTAATGGTATGGATTTGTCCGCCACATGATTTTTTCTGAATAGCTTGAGGGTGAAAATCTTAAGAGGAAGAGGAGTGGAGAGTCCAAGAGGGCTCGGTTTGAAGATGACCGGTTCCAAAAAGGTATCGAGTTTCAAGGCCATGGGTCTTCTACTGCTCCAAACAAGAGGCTTGCTATGGAAGAATGGATAGACCAAGAATCCAAGGAGGTGATGGTGGAACATGCTTTCCAAAATGCCCAAAATGTGAAAAGCATCATCATGGAAAATGCTTAAAGAATTCCAGAGCATGTTACGAGTGTGGGAAGGAAGGTCATAAGCTTATTGATTGCCCTTATGTCCGAAACAAGGGCAAGGAGGGTTGTCTGCAAGTTCAAGGTGTTCATATGAATCAAGAGGCCCACGATGGCTATATTGATCAAGGAAGTGCTCCTAGACATAATTGCTTCTATATTTTTCAAAGGAAGCATGGGGTGGATGAGGCGCCCTATGTTGCTACCGGTATGTTGAAGTTTCCTTTTTGTTGCCAGTGGGCTTTATGAGTGTCATAAACCAAGCCTATCTCCTAGACATAACTGGTGAATGGGAAACCCGAAGGGACCCTAAACATGCCTCATAGCATATCATTACACATCCTTGGTCGCGGAAGCAATTAAAACGACAATAATAGGCAAGCATAAACAATGGAAATTTTCACTAAGGTTAAACTTCCATATCGTAACATCAAGAAAACTAGAGAGTCGAGCTCAATCTTAGATACATAACATAGTCAATATATTACAAAAAGAAAGATAGTCTTAATGCATAGCAAGAGGTCATAAGTAATGTCCCCGAAATGGAGGACTCACCAACAAGCTTGTAGGACAATCGAACTAGCCATATGGAGGAGGAGATGATCAAGTGGTGCTTCATTTCCACGTGGTGACATTATGTAGGCATAGAGTATACATTAGTACATTTGAATGTACTAAGTATGTAGGATGCTATGCAACAAGAGATAGGCATCATAGTCAAAATGTTTAGAGATAAACAATAGCTAGCATACTAACAATATGGCATGTATGATTAATGCTTAAGTAAAACATGCTTACATAGGAAAAAACATATGTGTAAGAAGAGACCATTAAGCTATTGGTGGATCGTCACAGCCTACCACCCTTTGTGATTGAGGTACAAACCCCATCAATAGGTTAGTAGATCGTTGCACCCTACCACCCATGGTGCTGGAGTACAAACCCCCCAATAGGTTGGTGGATCGTCACATCCTACCACCCATGGTGCCGGATTACAAACCTCCCGATAGGTTGGTGGATCATCAAACCCTACCACTCGTGGTGCCGGAGTTCAAATGCCCAGATAGGTTGGTGGGTCATTGCACCTTACCACCCATGGTGCTGGAGTACAAATTCCCTGATTGTTTGATGGGTACAAACTTGCAACAAGGTTGATGGATAGTCGCACCCTGTCACCCATGGTTCCGGAGTACAAAACCCCCGATAGGTGATCAAGGTACAAAACCCTTGACAAGGTCACCAAGCGTGCAACCCCCGAGTAGGGCATGGTCACATTCCAACACTATATAGAGAATACCATATACCTACATTCATTTCATCATTATTTCATCATCATATAGTTATTCAACTCATAATACATACATTGGACCTTTAATTCCTCAAGAAACCATAATGGGACATTTTAGCAAACTCTTGGCAGGTGTGTAGTGCTAGTATAAAACCATGCAATTAAAGAGTGAAATCATGCAAGAAAACTTGAAGTAAAATAGCCCACCAATACTTAGTAATACCATTTTGCAAAATACATTGAAAACCTCATCAAATATCAAGAGCAATCATAATTGTATAGCTTAAAACATGCATAATCATAGTAGGTAAATCATCTCACGATATAGGCATAAAAATGAGTAATCATGTATTTTCAACCAAACTTGCATAGAATCCTAATATAGTATATGATCATAAACTCTAATGAATAATACCCATAAGCAACACAACTTGGAGACATGTAATTTTCATAGAAATAGATGATTGGGCTTCATGGGTGAAAGGTACCCATGATCTAACCCACATACTTTAAACCTTGAATTTATTGAAATCGAGTTTTGAAAGACTTGAATTTTGGAAGTGGATCTTGGAATCCAAAGCTTGCTCTTGAGTATCCTTGAATTTGTATTGGGGTTTTGATGGAGGCTTTTGAAAGAATTTGAGAGTGTATTCCAATTGGGAGGAGTGAATTTGATCTTTACGAATAGCGTTAGGTCTTTACGAGTTGTTAAGATAGAACAGGAATTCCCAAAATACTAATCGAAATGGCTAAATTTGCAGAATGCCATTAATGAGGCGGAATTTGGAAAAAAACTCGTATATACCCCAATAAATACAAGTTCTACGAAAACGGGCATAACTTCTTCATCCAACCTATTAACAAGGTGAAACCAAGTGCGTTGGAAAGTTAACTCAAAGAGCTTTGATTTGGTAGTTTGTAGATCACCCAGTTCTTTGTGTGCTAAGAGACATGCCCCTTTAAAGTTGACCCTCCTACTAGTACTAGCTCAAAACTTATCCAAAGGAAATTATTTTGAACTTCTTTATCCAAACTCTATATAAGGTGAAATCAAGTGAATTGGAAATCTAATTCAAAGAGATTTGATTTGATAGTTCATAGGTCACCCTGTATTTTATGTGCTAAGAGATATGCCCCTTTAAAGTTGTCCCTCCTACTGGTACTAGTGCAAAACTTAGCCAATGAAAATTCTTTTGAACTTGGCATAATGTAGGAGACCCACGATGGTCTTAAACAACATAAATAACTTTGACTTAAATTTGAATGAGAGCTTATAGCTTGAATGAATTTCTTGAGATCTGGAATGAGTTTGGAACACTCGAATTGGATGAAACATTAGTCTAAGTGTTTGACAAAGTATTGGGGAATGTCTTGTATCATATGAAAATGAAATATGGCTAAGTGTAGGTATTTTCACGTAGGAACAGGATTAGGGCCAAAACCCAAAAGCCAAGGACTAAAATAAAATTACTGGCCACAAAATCGGGGCGTGGCGCCCCCCCCCCCCCCGCCACGTCGCATTAAGGGCATGCAGGCACACTGATTATTGTTGCTCAGTTGAAATTTTGAATTTTGCTACGGTTGCTCTCAAATTTGGGTTAGACCAATTTCCCACTCAATTTTGCCCTCGGAACAAGAATATGAAGTCGAATTTTTGATATCACGCATGAATTTTTGAGATATATGGAAGTTACGATTCTGGCATTTATGAGACACATTTTCGGGCACATTTTCGAGTACTTTTTGGGGATCGCTACAGTGAGTGTGCATGATGGTTATGTGGACTTTTGGTGTATATCCCACTAGTGAGTCTATTGTTTCTAGGAAGGTTTATGGAATTGTTTCGCAGTCATGTTGCATTTAGATCTTGATTTATGGTTTTGTTGGATTAGATGTGGTGGATGTTGATGATTATACTTGGGATGGATTAATTGCATGAATTTTGTGTCTCTGTTGATGGTAGGGCCCGTAGAATTAAATTCCAATTCCCTAATCACCCGTCTTTGAGTAGTAGGAAAGGGGTGAGTCCATCTCTTGTTTTAGGGTGCAATTGATCTCTAAGTGATTGCATTATCATCTTGTAAGTGTTAGGGGTGTTGAGCCTAAGTTATCTCTTTCAAGTTTTTTCCAGTGACCAAGGAGCTATTAATGACGTTTCTGGTATATTGAATTTGGGGTGGTGTGTTTTGGTTGACTTATGTACCGGTCATGTCTATAGGTCTCATGAATAGGGTCTTTCATCCCTACCTTGTTACGTTTGTGGTGGTCCTTGGTGATGATATGTTTATTGTTTCCGAAAGTGAGGAAGAGCTTGTGAATCGTTTGAGGGTGATGTTGTGAATTTGGAGGAGGTGAGGTTGTTTGTTAATTATGGAAAGTGGAGACCTTTGGTTGAAAAGAAGGTGGTTGGAGGAGTTCACCAGTTGACTAGGTCGGGTAAGGTTGAGAGTGGTGATGTAAGGGCTTTGATGGTTCTGAATCTTCTATGGTTGAAGAGGTCTAGTTAAATAAGGCTTTGATTTCCATCTTGATAGAGTTGGAGGTCTTTGTGAGGGATGGTTGAGTAGAGGTTGTCTCATAAGGGGAAGATGGTAGTTCATGGTACCAAGTGGACTAGGTATGGTTAAGGTTGAAAATGACTTTTGGTCGTGAGTCCTTATAGAGCGTGGAGGAAGATTGGTAAGGTTGCATACAAATAGGAGTTGCCTATGGGTATGGTGATGTTTTTCCCAGTTCTTCATGCTTCTAGGTTAAGGGGATGTGTTGACTGCTCTAGTGCTATAAAACTCCTTGAGTTGTGGGTGTTGTGGAGGATAAGTTGACTTAGGAAGAGGTCCCGGTTGAGTCATTGGATAGAAAGGTGGAAGAAGTTGATTGATTAAGGATGTGGTGTACATTAAGGCTCTATGGAAGGTTTGTCTAGTCGAAAGTGTCTCTCGGGGAGCGGGCATGAAGAATCAATATCCATATCTCTTTCATTTCTATTCAATCTTACGATGACATGTTAAGTCCTTTCATGATTCCAAGTCTTATGTTTCAACCCCTATGTTATTTGCATGCATCCATGTTTATTTTAACAAGTTCAAGACGATTTTTACACTTATGTTGATGTGTTGAAAATGGTGTTTTAAATGTATTTTTGCATAATCATTGGGGCTGATTTGCTCGTAATTATCTTCTCATATACCTTACTTTGACATTTGGGGATGAATGTTCCCAAGGGGGAGATATTGTAACGAACCCAAAAGTGCCCGAAAATGTGCCTCGAAAATGCCCAGAATCATAATTTTCATTTATCTTAAAATTCATGCGTTATTTCAAAAATTTGATTTCATATTTTTGTTTAGGAGGTCAAATTTATAGGGAAAAGATTCTACCTAGATCTTAGAGCGAGTAATTCACAGTTTTAAATTTCAACGTGTCGATTTCCTGAATGGTTTGTGCGTTCCTAGCGGGATGCGCCACAATACTAATTTTGCCTAATTTTTGAAGTTCGGTCTAAGACTTTTATGTCATAGGCCTAAGTTTTCCTACGAGTGAACATGTCTACACTTACCTATTTTTTTCACCCTCATATCATTCTAAACATTCCTCAATACTCATTCGAATGCTTCGCCAAATATTTTTGCTCCTAAATTCAAGTCTCAAAACTCATCCGGATGTAAGGATTTCCTCTTAAGCTTCAAGTCTCCATCCCCAATCTTTACCAAGTTCATCTCCAAATCTAAGGTATGTGGGTTTCTTTCATGGGTTCCTTTCACCCATGATGCCCAAGCTTCCTTTTCATAAAATTGCATGATTTAAAGTTGATTTACTCATGGGTCATATTTGTTATGAAAATCACTACACACTATGTTGGGTTTATGAAATTGTGACTGTATTACTATGCTTTGGGCTATGAATCTAAGATTTGTTGTAAGATTTGATGAAGGGTTTTTATGTATATGTCTTGAGGGTGTTACCAAGTATCTATTGATGGTCTTAAATTGGATTCTCTAGCATGATAATACTCTTGAATTGCATGATTTTACACTACCAGTACACACCCTCTAAGTGCTTGATAAAATATCCGATTTAGGGTTCTTGAAGAATTGATGGACTAATGCATGTGTTATGAATTGAATGACTACATGATGATGAAAGGAATGAATATGTGTGTGTTTAAAACTTGTAAGGCACCTATGGTATTGCAAGCATGAAGCTAAGCCCTTTTTCAAAGACCATACCTCTTGTGAGCCTATTTATGTTTATATATGGGCAATGTTTGAAGATGATTTATTCTTATGTTTCAATTGTTGGGCTCTCATGTTGTTATGTTCTTGTGAATTGTTGGTGAGTTATTGGGTTCTTATGCTAAGGTTTATGCTCTTGTCAATTGTGAAGCCTACTAGAAAGGGTTATGAACTATGTTATATGCTTTACCCTCTAGTGCAAGGCCATTTCCTACACATAGGGATTATGAACTATGTTGTACACCTTTCCCTTCTATACAAATCAATGCTACTCACTCACTCATACCCACATGTAAGGGTTATGAACTGTGTTTCACTCCTTGCCCTAGTGTATGGTTGAGGTTATGCAAGGTACACACATGTAGGAGTTATTATCTATGCTACCTTTTACCCTTATGTGCTACTCACTTAGTTCTACATGTAGGGGTTATGAATTATTTTACATCCTTACGCTCATGTATGATTTGGGGTTATGCTCCAAAAGTACATTATATCCTCCAAAAGTAGGGGAGGGCTTACCTATCAGTTGAAAGCAAATAGGTCCTCAATGGGACTCTTGTTGATGATCACTTCATTAAAAGATACAGGCCCAAATGGACATCAGCATGTGGAATATACGAGTATGGATAATGGAAGAGCGAAACATGTAATGAAAGAATAATATCAACTCAAATAGCTCAACTCATGAAGTAGGGAATCCAGTCAGCAAGTCAAGAGTCTAACGTAAGAATGTAGTTTAGCCAATGACCACTCATGTACCATCTAGTCTAATCAACTCGGAGTACTATCAAGGCTATTTTGAGAGTTTCTCTAACTAACAACCGTCGCCTATGAGTCAGTGATGATACAACGAAGTTATATCATTGCCACATCCATCCATTACCTTACCAAGCTAAAGGACATCCCATAAGTGGATCCAAAATAAGTAACATCAGGTCCTCTATTTGGAAAAGTAGGAAACATCTGATTCTATGGTTAAATCCTCTCCTACACCGGCTACATAGTTATTGAGTTTGAGTTGGACTTACTCTTACTCAACTCGATGCTGAATACTCGTATCAATGCTCAACATGGTCATCAGACATTAATCCTATTGTTAACTCATTCAACTAGTCTCATTGGCTATTTGTAAACTCAATTCATCACATCAATTATCAACTCTTCGGTTAGAAACATTCTTTTAGGATTAGCTAATGACTCATAAAGATCTCCAACATGTGTCATTTCAACTCATAGTATTTAGGAAAAAAATTAGAGTTCAAGCATTTAGAGATTTTATAGACTGTTTAGGCTCAAATTATACTCATGCATACCCATTTAAAAGCGATAAGTAAAAATAATAAGAATTCATTCTAGGATTCATGTAAAAAAGTAAAATCATCTATTTCAAGTATACAATTCATAAAAACTGCAATTCATGCCACATTATATAGAAATACATTAATGAAAAACATTCAAGAAATATTCATAGAAGACTCAATTCATTCACAACTTCATCAATTCAGGTTATGGGACACGTGTAAGAACATAATTCATGTTCTAGTTAGCCTTACATACCTGGAAGTTTTGAATCTTGAAACAACTTGGGAGAGTTCATAAGATTACGTTCAAACTCTAGCCTTTTTCTCCTTTGGAACCTTTCTCTAAGATGGAGAGGTAGTTTTTGTGCAAAAAAGTTTAATGGCTATGTTTAGGGACATGATTAGGTATAAAAACATAAGCTAAGACCCTCAAAGGGTGGAAAAAGATCAAAATAACCCTTGTTAAAAATGTTATCAAAGTCGTCCACGGCCAAACTACAGTCCATAGAAACTTTCACGACCTTAGCAACTAATCCATAGATTTTTTGGGCAAATTTTGTCGTTTTTAGGTCGATTCCATGACCCAAACTACGACACATAGAAGAATTTATGACCCGTAGGTGTGTTCTTCATGTTGGGGTCTACAAAAATAGATTTTCAGAAGTTTTTCCAAGAGTTGACAGTACAGGCCGTAACTCAAACCACGACCCACAAGTCATCCTTTACCTCAACTCTGCTCTAGTTGTTTGTAGTAAAATGGTCTTAAAATTTGACTCCAAACTCTAAATGACTTGTAATTGGTGGCATTAAAAAGCCTAATTCAAAGAGTTTTCATTTGGTAGGTAATGGGTTTCCTAGTTCTCTGCGTGCTAAAAGTTATGGTCATTCAAAGTTTACTCTTATATAATCTAATGCGAGAAACTCAATTGGTAGGAAAGTTTTAATCTTTGCTAAGTACTATAGGTCTCTGATGACCCTAATCCACATCCCACATACAACAATTGTGCTTGAAATATAGTTAAATGTAAGAATAGAGTCATGGGGTGCCATACTGTGACCTGGAGATAATCTCATGCATGGTGTTGAGTTCAGTTTTCTCAGTTTATTTATATTGAAATTTGACGTTCTTAAATAGATCTTTTAGATTTTATTTTTAGTATTGCACATGATATTGCTATTTTTAGCTAAGAACAAAGTAAAATTTCATAGGTATTTGACTTTAGTTATGTCTTTTGGAGATTACTTTCATCTTTCATTGACGTGTGATATTTAATTTCATTTGAAGATTTTAAATTTCTTTTATTCTACTCATAATTACTTGATTATGCTAAATTTATTTATCATTGAACATCATCTTATGGGCATGAGTATCTAAATCAACCACTATGGTTGTGCGAAACCATTAAGAATTAACAAAATAGACCTAATAACTAGTAATACTTAGATAATGTGCATATATGTATTATTTATCTCGTCATTTTGAATGCCTTTTAATGATTGCAAATGCCAAAATTTCTCTTATTCTTACTTAGTGGAATAAGGGGGATACCGAACATTTTGACAGATTAAAAGATCCTGAATGGAATGATTTTGAATATTAGTTTATTAGTAAAACCTTCTCCAAATTTTGAATTGTCGAAACAAGAACTTTATGTGAGAGTTGAAGCCCCAAAAGGAGAATTGAAATTTTTCTGATAGGAAACCAGAGTTTTTTTTGAATCTACCTCATACCAATAACCTGACCCTTACTGCTTATAGGTAATTTTAGACAAGTTTCTTTTGAAGTGGTTACCTGAATATTAAGTATAGCTCATAACAATCTATCTTTTGGGGCATATGAATATTGTTTCAGGACCTGGGGTGTTAATTTACCTACTAAAATATCACCTATCTCTACCCAAGATTCTAGCATCGTTATTCCATTTTTGTCTAAATTGCGAAGTAAATAATGGGAAGAGGGATAAAACAATAGAGATTAGATTGACTAACCTAACCATCTAATTAGCTTGGTTTTTTCCATTTAGAACCTTGCTAACATCTAAGATCAACAATAAGGATTAGTAGTGTTATACCCGTAGATAAACTAAGTCATATGGTGAGATTCATCTATTTAGATGACTATCACTATCCACTTAGATGATACCTAGCTTACTGATCTTGTATGCTAGTTACAAGAATAAGTTAGTACTACAATGTAGTATTAAGTTATAAATTCATAGGGTTCATAATAACTAGTTTCGTCTTCTATTGAATTTAATGCTTTCAACTGAAACATGGTTACTTGATATCAGTTTGCTTATAGTTAGTAGTTTATACAAAGGCCCCCTTTTGGAAATAATATGATGAAGAATACAAATACAAATAATTAAGCTAAGTCTAAACATATTCCTTATGGATTCGACCCTATCGTTGATTATGTTCTATAATTGACAGTAATCGCTATCATCTTAAGGGATGTGTAATTTAGGCGTATCAAATTTTTTCACAATTGTTGGAGAATACAACTTTTGGATTAGATTAATTCTATAATTTGAATGTTAGTTCTTATATTCTAATTTACACTTTTCATTATTTTTATTCTTTTTAGGTGCCGGGTACAGTGTATACCCAATGCACACATTCGAAGTAGTTCCTTGGTTCCATATCATCTAGAGATTTAAAGAATCTTTGGGAGAATGGCTAACAGCGTTTGGCCTGAAGCAAATAAAGGAGTCGCAGATGACTCAGAATGGAAGAAGATAACACATGCCAAAATATGGAGTTGTCAACCTAAGCAAAGAGTTGTGTCGGGTACCTAGAATAAATATGGAGTTGATCAAAATGCCTTAAGGATCACATATGCAATCTTGTTACATATATTGCCCCTAGAGAAAAGTTCATCATCTCAATTGGTTTGATTTAACTATTGTGCAGTAGAGGACTATTTTCAGGCTTGCCATCTAAAGACACATATGCTCACCTGAATAACATTGCGTTTATCTTGTAGAGCAGCGTGAAAAACCCAAACTCGTATTCAGACATCATTGGATTGGGTATTTTCCCATTGTCACTAACATGTGAAGCAATTTTAGGACTATTTGAGCTCCCATATAATTCAATCATTACTTGGAGATAGTAATCTGAGGCTTTTATTGAGAAATACTTCTTGCCATCAAAGCAATTAAAGTTGAAGGATAGATCAACAACTAGCAAGAGAGTCCATAAGTGCTGCTTGGAATGATTTATAAAATATCTAAGGACTGTACCTAACAACATAAATTACTAATCATTCAATGGGCGAAAAATAGAAAAACAATTTCTAACATCATTACCTGAAGAGCATTCATGGCAATTACATTTGAGTAGGTTGCCGAGAGACTTGATCAGGTTGCTAAAATAAATAGAGCATAAAGTACTAGGGATGCAAAAATCACAAAGAGCATTTTTATAGTTGAATTTAACCAAGATTGAACACAATTTTAAAAGGTAATACTTTAAGAAATTACAAAGATGAGAACTGAATTTAGCCTGATGATGAAGCAATATGGTCAAGAAACAGTAAATGCAATAGGCTAAAAAGGTAGACCACATATACATAATGCATATGAATATAAGGAGGATACATACTACATGAATGAGCAGATGGGGCAGTTTTGGACCAATGCCTAGGATCTAACTAGGATAATTTGCACTAAAGTCAAGAAAATCAAGGTCGGAACAATAATAGGGATAACAAATACAATAGGATAACGACTACAAAAATGATATCAACTTTAATGGTAATGGGTACAATGATTGCAACAGGCCGCATGATAGAGATGGTGAGTGGATCAGGAAAGATAGCTACAAAAATGAGATGAGCAGAGCGTACATGTAATGTGAGGCCAAAAATAAAAATATTTAATAAATATTTACCTCATATTTAGTACTTTTATTTTTTTAGTATAAATTTTGTGTATTGTGCTAAACGTTATATTTTCTTTTACAAGATTAAATTGACATGATGATGAAAAAATTTGAAGCTAAATTAAATGTAAAGTGAAAGATTATAAAAGAACAATCAAGCATACAAATTAGTAGATTAAATTGAATATTAAATTAATATTCTTATATATTCACATTCGTTGAAATTTGGAAGAAAAATTTAGGCTATGTGCTGCCATGTGTCAAATAGTGAAGACAAGAGCACAATGTGAAGGCGGTGGCACAGTGATTAACATGGAAATCCAATTCCTTCGAGTTTTAGGTTTTCTAATTTATTTTGAACTTAATTATTTTTCTACATCTATAAATAGTCTATAAAAATAATTTTTTCATAACTATTAACAACTAACATAGAATATACATATAAAATAGGTTTTAAAATTATATAGCTTGAAATTTTGAAAGAGCCGCCATAGAAATTGTAGAATTTTGATTTATTGTTTTCTTCTCCTTTGTTATTTATTTGTATTTTTGATTATTAAAAGAACATTTAGCTATTGTTCGTGATCTTTTATGATTAACATAAGAAATTTGATTTATCACTTTTAATTGTGTGTTATGATAATGAGTAGCTAAATTTTATAACTTGGATTGTCGGAACCATGATGGTTAATTTAAAATGATCCTCAAATGATTTTTGTGCATGTATTGTTTATCTCTTCGCCATGATTGCTTTTTAACGGTGATGAATGTTAGAACTGGATGTATTCTTACATGCCAGACCAAGGATATAATACATGGGAAAGGGGATAAATAATAGAGATTTTCATATGATTACACTCATCTAATTAGTTTGAATAGATCAAGGGATAACTAAATTTGGGCTTAGGGCTAGGGTTAGTAAAGAATAAACCATAGATGAATCATGATGCATGGTGATAATCATCTATTTGCCGGATCAATGACTTGGATTAACATAACTTACTAGTTCTGCTTGCTAAAAATTAAAATAGGTCGCTAATATAATATTCTTGCTAAGTTATGAAATCATGGGAAACACATTCTTAGATTCTTCTATTTATCTTGACACAAATAAATATAAAATTTCAAGCTATTATTATTTTCTATGTTTTTTGTTTAAATTATATCTCCTCTTTTAAAATAACGACAATCAAGTTAAACTTTTTTGTATGCACTACATTCACTCATATTCCTTGTTGGATCGATCCCGACACACACATAACAAATAACTATTTATATTTCTACATTTTTGACGTTATAAAAAAATAGCACCATTATCAGAGAATATTGTTTAGATATTATCTTTAGTATTTAGTTTTACTTGTAGTCCCTAATTTTGTTTTTCAATTATTACTTTTTTAATAATTATTTTTTTTATTACTTTTTCACTCCTATTAATATGATGTTGAGTATTGAAGAATTATTGAATACTTGGAGTATTGGGGCAGTACGACTGGTAGATAAAATTGTTTGATCATAATGTGTACTTGTTGAAAACGTTGAACAATATTCAATTATAAAGATGTATGCTCAGGCTAGAAGTTTATAGGTTTAACTTTGATATGCATGATTTAAATACTAAGTTGAGTGCAAAGGTTGTTAATTATGAAATGTGTGAGGAAGAAAAAAAGTTTACGAGCCAACATGAGAAGCTATAATCAAAGGGCCAACTACTTGATCATACTGTTGTTGTGTTGTCACTGTTGAGAAAAGTATATGAAATTTATGTGAGGAAGTAGAAAATATTGATTTTAAAAACTTTAATATGTATAAATATGAGAGTGTAAAAAATAATACAATTCATGAATTAGGATGCATTGGACTCCATTCCAATCATTTTTCTATATTATGTTTAAATGATGAGATATTAATTGAACAATCTGAGGATATGGAAGAATGCAAGGAGGAGAAAAAATACATTTATATTCTTGAATTTGTTGAACAAAGTCAAAAAATTACAATTCTCATCTAAAGAGCAAGAAGTACAACATATGATCTCTATTTTTTGGTTCCTTTATTTTTATGCCACCACCATTTGAGTATAACAGAAAATTAGAAAAGAAGTTAGGAGTATAATTCGTAAGTTCAAGGTGAGGAAAAAGTGGAAGTCAACCCAACTAGTAGTGTAACCTATTTTTTATATATAGTAGTTCCTTTTTATTTCCTGTGTGGTTTTTTTAGTTTTACGGATATAGGAAAGTTTGAGTACCCAAATTTGAAGCTAAGAAGCTTGTTTCGAACTTAAGTGTGGAGTGCATGTGACCCTTGATGAAAATTTAAGAAACATGATAGCTAGACCCTAAAGGGTCTCGAGAGTATTTCATACCCTTCTGCTTCATTTCTTTTTTATAAATTGCATTGGGGACAAAACATAATTTTAAGTGCGGGGTGAAATATCTTTCAATATTATTAAGCGTGATGTATGCTAAGGTTTTATTGCTCATTCTTTTATTAAAACAGAAGAAAAAGAATTAAAAAGTTCAAAAATACAAAAAGTTTTTCGAAATGACCCCAAAAGTGCCCGAAAATGTGCCTCGAAAGTGCCTGAAATCGTAATTTTCATATATTCCAAAATTCATACACAATATCGAAAATCCAACTTCAAAATTTTGTTCAGGGGGTCATGGTGAGTGGAAAATGGGTCTAACCTCGAATTAAGAGCAAACGATTAGGAATTTCAATTTTCCAAAAAATCTATTTCCAAAGAGCTTTTCGTGCCCCTGGCGCAACGCTCCAAGGACGCGCACTTGTGTTGTTTTTTCTCCAATTTTGACTTCAGTCCAAGACTTTTATGTCTTGGGCCTAAGTGTTCCCAAATGTGAAAATACCTATACTTAGCCATTTTTGACCCTCATATTATTCTAAACATTCCCCAATACTCATTCAAACATTTAGCCAAATATTTTACTCCTAAACTCATGTATCAAAACCCTCTCCGGATCTAAGGAGTTTCTCTCAAGCTTCAAGTGTCCATCTCCAATTTTCATCAATTTCATCTCCCAAGCTAAGGTATATGGGTTTATTTCGGGGGTTCCTTTCACCCATGATACCCAAACTTTCTTTTGCTCTAATTTGCATGATTTAAAGTTGATTTACAATTGGGTCTATCTTATTATGTAAATCACCACACTATGTTAAAGCTTATGATATTGTTGTCACGACCCAAGCCTGGGCCGAGACGTGACCGGCGATTGGGGAACTCGAAGGCACCCCAAACAAGCCTCATAGCATATCATTACGCATCCTTGGTCGCGGAAGCAATCAAATGACATTTGAAGAATGGAAATATGGGCAAAAGGGACTAAGGTAGAACTTGTCGTAACATAGAGTCAAGAGATAATAGAATCAACTCATAGCATAAGTACATAGCTTTGTCGAACAACAACTCAAATACATAGATAATGGCGGGGGCCAAGACATACAACCGAGCTCACCCTCATAGTCATAAGTATACAATAAGGTAAAGAGAACATTAATACATAGTGTGAGAGAATAGTCCTTGTCCTTTGAATGCATGACTTACCAAAGGCTAACTTGAACAATCCATCTAGCCACAAGAAGAATCAATAGGAGCTCCGGTCCCTACATGGTGATATCATGTAGGCAAGAGTATACGTAGTACGTTTGAATGTACTAAGTATGTGGGATGCAATGCAACAAGAGATAAACATCATAATAGAAATGCATAACAATAGCCAATAGGAATAATATAGCAATATGACATGCATGATAAATGCATAAGTAAAACATGCTTAAGTAACTCGTTCTTATTTAAGATATCATATGTGTAGAAGAGACCAAGATAGAATTCCAACTTTGGTTGGGAGATGCCATTCACATCTGGACACCCTGGTGGCAAGGTACGTACCCCTCACATGGTTGATGTTGTTCACGCCTGGACGCCCTGGTGGCAAGGTATATACCCCTCACATGGTTGATGTCTTTCACACCTGGACACCCTGGTGGCAATGTACATACCACTCACATAATTAATGCCATTCATAACTAGACACCCTGGTGGCAAGGTACATACTCCTCAAATGGTTATTCGGGCTCCTATACCCCCCGGACCGAGCATCGTCTAATGCAACACTTATATAAAGCATATATATATCATGTACATAAGCTCAGTTCATCATCGTAACATCATTCATATCATATCTCATGCTTTATACCTTCAATTCCTCAAGAAACCATAACCAGATATTTTATCAAACACTTGGGGGGTGTAATGGGGGTAAAAGACCATGCAATTTGGAGATGAAATCATGCAAGAAAGAAAATCTGTAGTAAAATCATCAATCAACACCTTGCAATACCCTCAAGACATACACTTTAAAACCCTTATCAAATATTACATTAGATCCAAGATTTAAAGCTCAAAACATGCTAAAACAACCATACTTTCACAAACTCAAATCACTGTGCAGTAAATTTCTTAATGTACAAGACCCATATGTAAGATTCATCTTTAAGTCATGCAATATTAGTAAAAAGGAGGCTTAGGCACCATGGGTGAAAGGACCCAACGGTTCTACAACACATACTTTGACTTTGGAGAACCCTTGAAAAAGATTAGAAATGAAGATTTAAAGCTTGGATGAGATCCTTGATGTAATCCTTAAGATTGGTCTTGAGTTTTGGACTTGAATTTAGGGTGAAATATGAATCTAAGTGTTTGAGAGGATATTGGGGAATGTTAAGAATGATATGAGGGTGAAATAAGGCTAAGTATAGGTAAAAACACGTATGGGAACCCTTAGGCCCAAGAGTTGAAAATCTTCGACCGAAATAAAACAAACAGGACCAAAATGATACTGGTCCGCGTCGCCTCGGCGACGCAGACTACTCACTGGAAATCTGCATTTCTACACAAACAAGTTATACGAAAACGGGCATAAATTTACATCCGAACTTCAAATGAGGTGAAACCAAGTGCGGTGGAAAGATTATTCAAAGTGCTTTAATCTGATAAGTTGTGTGCCACCCAATTCTTTGTGTGCTAAGAGATATGCTCCTTCAAAATTGACCCTCTTAAATTGCATGTTTTGGGATTTTTGGATTTTGATACTGTTGCTCTAAAATTTGGGTTAGACCCATTTCCCACTCTATTTGACCCCTTGAACAAGAATATGAAGTCAAATTTTCTAAATGACTAACGAATTTTTAGATATATGAAAATTACGATTCCGGGCACTTTTGAGGACCATTTTCGGACACTTTTTGGGGTCGTTTCAATATCTGTCCCTTGGGAACATTCGTCCCCGAATGCCAAAGAAACGTAGAAGAGAAGAATAATCATAACGAGATCAGCCCTAACAAGAAAGAGAAGAATAATCATAAGAAGATCAGCCCCAACAAGAATGCAACAACACATTTTAAACCACCATTTTCAAAATCCCAACATAAGTGTAAAATCATCATAAATTTGCCAACTTAAACATGGATGCATATGAATGACATAGGCTGAAACGTGAGACTTGGAATCATAAAGGGGCTTGACGTGTCATCATAAGCTTGAATAGAATGAAAGAAATACGGGCATTGCTTTTCCATGCCCACACCGGCTTCCTGAAAGACACAAACGAAAAGACGAGTCTTCCAAAGGGGCCCTGAAGAACACTACATCATTATCAATCAACTTCTCCATTCATCTATCCAACACCCCCACTGGGACCTTCTCTTAAGCCAACTTACCCTCCAAAACCCACAACCTCAAATAGCTCTATAACACTAGAGGCACCAACACATACCCTAAACATAGAAGCATGAAGAACCGGACGAACCATATCTACACCCAAAGGCAATCCTCAAACTTTAAACAATCTTTACCAACCTCCCTCTACACACTATAAGGACTCATAAACCATAAACTTGACTCCCTCCTTACCAAAACTTACCTCACTCCTCATGTGTAAAACTTCCAAATTGACCCAACAAGGCAATTTCTCGAACTTCAAACCATCCAACCGGGGACATACAACCCCTACTATAAGGACTTGCTCTACTCATGAACCTAGGTAGTTCCAACCCTTATGCAACCTCTCCTATTTCTCCTCCAAACCCTATAAGGGCCTACCAACCTTAACCCGTTTGCCTACCTTAAACACATCTAACCCACATGGTACCATGGACCACCATCTCCCCCTTGGGAGACAACCTCCACTCTACCATTTTTCCACCATAAGCTTCCAACTCTAATAAGGCGGAATCAAGGCCTTGCCTAATCTAGTTCTCTTAACCCAAGAAGATTTTGAACCATCAAGAACACTATACTACCATTCTCAACGTCCTTCAATCTAACTCCCTATCTAGTCGACCGATGGACTCCACTAGGAATCTCTTTACCACCATTATCCACACATACTAGGATACCTAGAGCACCAATCACAAACTAGCCTTACCTGAAAAAACAAAACCAGTGCACAGTCCTACCATAATCCCTAAGGAGTTCTAACAACCTTCTTGTTATCCTCAACTCATATCTATCATATTAAGCAACCAATCCCCTCATCATCCGAGACTTGCAACACTACCCCAAAATAATTCACAAATTCTAAACAAATCAATACCTCATCACTAGATACCACCACAAACATACCAAGGTAGGGTTTTAAAAAACTATTCATGAAACCTATAAACACAACCGATGCATAAGCCAACCAAATAACTCCACCAATATTCAAAATGCTCACTTCTAGTCCGTAAAGGACACTTGGGGATATCACCTACCCTCATCCTCACTTGGGGACAAAACCCGAACCAAAGATCAATCTTAGAGAAGTGACTAACCCATCATAGTTGACTAAATAGATCGGCCATCCTTACCCATCATATTAGAACCTTACGGGTTCTACACTCATTAGAAACATGTTATGCAAAAACTACCCCAAGACCCCCAATACAACAAGCTAAGACGTCATCCCACAAGAATACTTATTATATGCATGTACATATTTTCAAAGAGGCAATAGTCATTTTTCAAATCATTTCAATGCACAATTGGGCTTAAAAGCCAAACACCATTCATAATAATTCATACTTAGGCTCAAATGCCAAAATCATAATTTGATAGTCATAATACTCATGTATAGAATAATTCATTCATATACAAAATGGTGCAAACATCCAAAATGCTTAAAGAGCCAAAATCAAAGACATATATGTGATCACAATATTGTCAAAACCAACGCTTTTATCAAAATCATACTATAAAACAAAATTGGGCTTACCTATAACATAACTTCTCAAAATAATCTGTGTACATGAATGCATATGCTATGAATAATGAGGAAATGACATGGGTAATTAAGACTCGCTTTAAAAATCAACATTTATAATATGAATTTAAAGTGAAAACATAATTAATTCCATGTTTAAATCCATAGTGTAATCTCTCATGCGTAAATAATTCAAATAGGGAACATGCATACTTATAACTTCATAAACCCAAAGTAAATCCTCATATAACTATTTAAGTCACATTAAACTCATCAAATAAGTACTACCCATGCATCAATAGAATTTAAGGAATCATAATATTCAAATCGCAAAATAAGTTAAATCCATGTACGTTTTCTTGAAAATAATTTTGGGTCTCCTTGATTGGAATGGATCAAGGATCAACACATATACACATGAATCCAACTAGCACCAAGGAATAACACAAGAAATAGCAACTCTCGGACCTATCAAATCACTCTACTCAAAACATTGATCACAACATTGGTCACACATAGGGTCAGCTAAGTCATAGGAACAACAACGGAAGAGATCATACTCACAATCTCCGGCAATAGCTCACTAAACTCAAGAAGCTCCTAACACCCAAGGGAGTCAAGGTCTAGTCTAATAGCTAATCACCTTCGTCTTACTAGGGTCCACCTTAATGCCATCACCCGGCACTGCACGACCTAGGAGTGAAACCTCTTACAACAAAAATTCCCATTACTCCTATCTAGCATCCAACCTCCTTCCTTAAACTTTGGAGTACTACCCTCAAATGACTCACACACACCCCTCTTTGGGGAATGAACCATTATATCATCACCAAAATCACCATAAGCCTATAAGGGACTAAAGATATTATTCATGGGACTGATAAGCATAACCGGTGTGCAAGTCAAATCAAAAGACACTACCCTAACTTCAAACATCGAAAAGAGACATTCAAGGCCTCATCTATCACTAATGACAATTCTATAAACAACCAACTTAGGATCAACACCTCTAATTCTCACAAGATGAAAACTGCAACCCCTTAGAGACCAATTATACCTTAAGTCAAGAATGGACCTACCTCCTTTGCTACCTCTTGGCACCTCCCACACAAGGACGGGTTCATTAGGGAGTCGAATTCTAACTCTATGGGTCCCACCATCCATGGAGACACAACATGCATGCAACTATTCCATCCCAAGTACAATATTAAAATCCACCACATCAAATCCAACAAGACACTAGGCAAGACTCAATGCAATACAAACCCGGATCAACACCTATGAACTTTCTAGCAACAACATACCCAACCAAGAGAATAGACACCAAAGATCCACACAACCACTTGTCCACACAAGAAGCCCCACCATCAACTATATGAATAGACAAGAAATAGTGAAACTCAGATCCATTTAAATCAAAATCTTCTACTTACCTTCCTTCGCCTTCCTCGTTGAAGCGGAATGATCAACAAAAAGAGCAAAGAACATTTGGTAGAGGGGCAAGCCCTATCTCACTTCTAATGTATGACATAGACCATGAAAAAAGGAAATATTTCCTAAAACATCACATAGCCTCCTACTCATAGTTGTGATGCAAAACACAACCATGAATAAGACTCTAGTCGACGCGGTGTGTTCGACTTTGAGGATTTATCAAACTAGTACTCTGATACCATTTTTGTCACGACCCAAGCCTATGGCCTAGACGTGACTGACGAGTGGGGAACCCAAAAGAACCCCAAACAATCCTCATAGCATATCATTATACATCCTTAATCACAGAAGCAATTAAATGACATTTGAAGAATTGAAATATGGGCAAAAAGGGCTATGGGAGAACTTGTTGTAACATTGAGTCAAGAGATAATAAAATCAAGTCATACTATAAATACATAGCTTTGTCCAACAACACCTCTAATACATAGATAATGGCGGGGGCCAAGACGTACAACTAGGCTCACCCTCATAGTCATAAGTATATGATAAATTAAAGAGAATCTTAATACATAGTGTGAGAGAATATCCCTTGTCCTCGAAATGGAGGACTTACCAAGACTAACTTGAACAATTCGGTCCGTACATTGTGATATCATGTAGGCAAGTGTACGCGTTAGTACATTTGAATGTACTAAGTATGTGGGATGCAATGCAACAAGAGATAAGTATAATAATCAAAATGTATAACAATAGTCAATAGGCATAATATAGAAATATGACATATATGATCAATGCATAAGTAAAGCATTCTTAAGTAACTCTTGCTTATATAGGATATCGTATGTGTGGAAGAGACCAAGCTAGAATCCCAACTTTGGTTGGGAGATGCCATTCACACCTGGACAACATGGTGTCAAGGTACATAGCCCTCACATGGTGGATGCCAGTCACACTTAGACACCCTTGTGGCAAGGTATATACCGCTCATATGGTTTATGCCATTCACACCTAGACACCCTGGTGAAAAGGTATATACCCATTACATGGTTGATGCCATTCACACCTGGAGACTCTAGTGGTAACGTACATACCCCTCACATTTTGGATGCCATTCACAACTAGACATCCTGATGGCAACGTATATACCCCTCACATGGTTATCCGGGCTCCTATACCCCCGGACCTGGCATGGTCTAATGCAACACATTATATAGAACATATATACATATATCATGTACATAAGATTATTTCATCATCATAAATTCATTCATATCATATCTCATGCTTTGGTCCTTCAATTCCTCAAGAAACCATAACAGGACATTTTATCAAACACTTAGAGAGGGTGTAATGAGGGTAAAAGACCATACAATTTGGAGATGAAATCTTGCAAGGAAAATTTAAGTAAAATCATCAATCGACACCTTGCAACACCTACAAGACATACACTTCAAAACCCCTCATCAAATCTTACATTAGATCTATGATTTAAAGCTCAAAACATGCTAAAACAACCATACTTTCATGAACTCAAATCACTGTATTGTAAATTTCTCAATGTACAAGATACACATGTAAAAGATCAACTTCAAATCATTCAATATTAGTAAAAAAGAGACTTAGGTCCCATGGGTGAAAGAACCCAATGGTTCAACACCATATACCTTGACTTTGGAGAAGCATTGAAGAAGATTAGAAATGGAGAATTGAAAGCTTGAATGAAATCCTTGATGAAATCCTTAAGTTTGGTCTTGAGTTTGGACATGAATTTTGGATGAAATATAAGTCTAAGTGTTTCAGAGGATATTGGGGAATCGTAAGGATGATATGAGGGTGAAATAAGGCTAAGTATAGGTAAAAACATATATGAGAACCCTTTGACCCAAGGGTTGAAAGTCTTGGACCAAAATAAAACACAAGAACAAAATAATACTGGTCCGCGTTGCAGAGCCGACACAGATTACTCACTGGAAATTTGCATTTCTGCACAAACAAGTTCTACGAAAACGGGCATAAATTCTTCATCCAAACTCTGAATGAGGTGAAACCAAGTGAGTTCAAAAGCTAAATCAAAGCGTTTTAATTGGATAAGTCATGGGACATGCAATTCTTAATGTGTTAATAGATATGCCCATTCAAAGTTAACCATCTTAAATTGCATTTTTTGAGATTTTCAGATTTTGATACAATTGTTCTAAAATTTGGGTTAGAAGCATTTCCCACTTAATATGACCCCTTGAATAAGAATATAAAGTTAGAATTTAAAAATAATTAAAGAATTTTTAGATATATAAAAATTACAATTCTGGGCACTTTCGAGGCGCATTTTCGGGCACTCTTTAGGGTCCTTTCAACTGTGACTATTTTTCCATGTTTTGAGTGATGAAACCGACGCCTATGGTAATATTTGATGAAGAGTTTTGTTGTTTATTGTTTGATGGCATTACCAAGTATCTATTAAAGGTTTTACATTGAATTTCTAGCCTAATTTCACTCTTGAATTGCATGATTTTAAACTAGCATTACATACCCTCTGAGTGATTGATAAAATATCTGGTTATGGTTTCTTGAGGAATTGAAGGTCCAATGCATGTATTATAAGTTGAATGACTATACGATGATGATATGATGATGAAATGATGATGAAATGAATGTATGTGTATGTTGCTCTCTATATAGTGTTGGAATATGACCATGCCCTACCGAGGGATTGTGCGCCGAGTAACCTTGTTGGGGGTTCATATCCATCAACCTATAGGGGGTTTTGTACTCTGGCACCAAGGGTGGTAGGGTGTGATGATCCACCAACCTTATTGGGGGTCTGTACTTATCAACCTGTTGGAGGGTTTGTACTACAGCACCATGGGTGGTAAGGTGTGATAATCCACCAACCTATTGACGGGGTTTGTACCTCAATTACCAAGGGTGGTAGGGTGTGATGATCCACCAAAAGATTAATGGTCTCTTCTAAGACATATGGTATGTCCTATGTAAGCATATTTTGCTTAAGCATTAATCATATATGTCATACTGTTATAATGCTAGTTATTGTCTATCTCTATGCATTTTGACCACGATGCCTATTTCTTGTTGCACTACATCCTACATACTTAGTACATTCAAATGTACTAACGCATACTCTATGCCTTTATGATATCACCATGTAGGAACCGGAGTACCTCTTGATCATTCTCCTCCTCCATGTGGCTAGTTTGAATGTCCTACAAGCTTGTTGGTGAGTCCTCCATTTCGAGGACATTACTTACGATCTCTTGTTATGTATTTAGATTATGTTTCTTTGGTTATGTACTGACTATGAGGGTGAGCCTTGTTACTTATCTTGGTCCTCGCTCTTATCCATGTAGTAGAGGTGTTGTTGGACAGGTTATGTATCTATGTCATGAGTCTTGACTCTCTTGTTTCTTGATGTTATGATATGGAAGTCTACCTTTATCCACTTTTTCATTGTTATACCTATATCTTATTGTCCTTTTCTATTGCTTCCACAACGAACGATGTGTAAATGATCCTACGAGGCTTATTTGGGGTTCCTTCGGGTTCCCCATTCGCTGATCACGTCTAGGCCCTAGGATTGGGTTGTGACAAAGGTGGTTTAGAGCAGTTATTTATTAGATCCTCTAATTCCAACATACTACATTGATTAGAATCTTATTCATAGTTGTGTTGTGCACCACTTCTATAAATAAAGGCTATAAAACATTTTGGGAAGTGTTTCCCTTCTTCATGCTCTAAGTCATGTTATAGAGTTTAAGTAAGTTTTCCTTCCCTAATGCTTGTTCTTCGCTATGCTAGATCATGCCTAATACGAGGGGAAGACGAGTTCGCACGCTCGAGGATCAATCGACCAATGGAGAGCTTAGGGATGCTCCCACCTTGCTTGCACAAGTGGTGGCTAATCAAGCCAATCGAGGGTCCCAAGCCCCTCATGCTCCTACACTGGTCTCGCAGGTGAGAGACTTCAAGAGAATGAATCCCCGAAATTCCATGGGTCAAAGGTGAGTGAGGATCCTCAAGAGTTCATTGATGAGGTCTACAAGATTTTATCTATCATGGGTGTGGTGCCGAAGGATAAGGTGGAGTTGGCAGCCTACCAACTCAAAGGGATAGCAAAAATTATAGTACAACAAATTGAAGGAGGAAAAGGTAGTCAACTATGTGGTACCTTGGGAGGACTTCAAACTGGCCTTCCTTAATCGGTTCTTCCTCTTTGAACTTAGGGAACTTAAGTTGGTGGAATATATGAATTTGAGACAAGAATGTCTGAGTGTTAGGGAGTATGCCCTCAAGTTTACCCAACTTTCAAAATATGATCCACATTTGGTGGCTGACTCAAGATCTAGGATGGATACATTTGTGATGGTTGTGTCCGACTTGGTTAGTGAGGAGTGCCGGTCCGCCATGTTGATTAGTGACATGGACCCGACACGTTTAATGACCTTTGTCGAGGAAATGGAAGGGGAGAAATTGAGGAATAGGAGGGGTCAAGAGGCCAAGAAGGCCCATTTCGAGGGTATGTTCCAAAAGGGTGGCCGGATCCTCCAAGGCAAGCGTTCTCTCAGGCTTCTAATAGGGGATTTGCCAATGACTGCCCAAGGCCCCAAGGTGTTGGTGTTGTGGTTCCTAATGAGGTATGTCATGGGTTTGGTAAGGGTCATAAGCGCCCATGCTTGAGAGATACTAATACATGCTTTGGTTATGGGGAAGTGGGTCACAAAAAGGTGAATTGCCCCCAAAATCGCAACAAGGGTAAAGAGATTCGTCCACAAGGTGCTAATGCAGTTCCTTTGGGGAGAGGAGGCCGACAATAACCCAAGGCACAATCAATTTTATGCTTTACATGGGAGGCAAGGGGTGGATGAGGTCCCTGATGTCATTACTACTATGTTGAAAGTCTTTGACTTTGATGTGTATGCATTGATTGATTTGTGTACCACTCTTTCTTTTGTTACTCCCTTTCTTGCAAAAGTTCCATATTGACCCCGAGTTGTTGCATGAGTAATATGACATATCTACTCCCATTGGTATATCTATTGTTGCTAGAAAAGTATATAAAAGTTGTCCTATTTACATCTTTCCTAAAATATTGCCTTGTGATCTTGTTGAGTTAGACATGGTTGATCTTGATATTATTCTTGAGATGGATTGGTTGCATGCATACTATTCTTCTACTTATTGTAGAACCCGTAGGGTCAAATTCCAATTTCTAAATGAACCCATTCTAGAGTGGGAAAGTCAAGAACTAGTGGTCAAGGGTAGATTCATGTCTTGCATTAAAGCCTGTAAGTTGATCTCTAATGGGTGTCTTTACCATCTTATTAGGGATGGGGATGTGGAGTCTAAATTCCTTCCATAGAGTCGATTCCGCTTGTAAATGAGTTTCTTTATATCTTCCCAAATGAGCTTCCTGTTGTTCCTCCCGAAAGGGAAATAGACTTTCGCATAGACCTCCACCCCAATATTTAACCTATTTCGATCCCCCTTACCGTGTGGCCCCAGTGAAGTTGAAGGAGTTGAAGGAACAATTAGGAGATGTGTTGGAGAAGGAATTTTTGGCCTAGCAAATAACCTTGGGGTACACCGGTGTTGTTTGTGAAAAAAAGGATGGGTGCCTTGGGATGTGTATTGAGTACCGACAACTCAATAGTGTCACCATCAAGAATAGGTATTCTCTTCTAAGGATTGATGATTTGTTGGACCAATTGCAAGGGGCTAGCCATTTCTCTAAGATTGATCTTCCGTTTGGGAATCATCAAGTGAAAGTGAGGGAGTGTGAAATTCCAAATATGGCCTTTCGGACTAGATATGGACATTATGAATTTGTGGAGATGTCTTTTGGGTTAACCAATTCACTAGCCATCTTTATGGACCTAATGAATAGGGTTTTGACACCCTACCTTGATTATTTTGTTATGGTGTTCATTAATGATATTTTGATCAATTCTCATAGTGAGGAAGAGCATAGGGCTCATTTGAGGGTTGTGCTACATTGAGGGAGGAGAAATTTTATGCTAAATATAAAAAGTTTGAATTTTGTTTGAGGGAGGTTGCGTTCCTAGGACATGTGGTATCGGGGGATGGTATAAATGTGGATCCTAAAAAGACCAATGTGATTAGAAATTGGCCTAAACCATTGACCCTATCGGATATTAGGAGTTTCTCAGGCTTAGCGGGCTATTATTACAGGTTTGTTAATCAGTTCTCTTCTATTACTTCTCCTATGACAAAATTGACTCAAAAGAAGGCTAAGTTTGTGTGGTCCGGTGAATGTTAAAGGAGTTTCCAAACATTGAATAATAAGCTTGTGTGCGCTCCTATATTGTCACTACCGAATGGGCTTGAGGGATTTGTTGTGTAATGTGATGCTTCCCAGGTTGTTTTGGGTTGTGTAATTGATGCAAAATGGTAAGGTCATTAGCATACACTTCTAGATAACTCAAAGTGCATGAAAAGAACTACCCTACCTATGATCTTGAGTTATCCGCCATTGTGCTTGCATTAAAGATTTTGCATCATTACTTGTAGGGGGTGAATGTTGATGTGTTCACCGATCATAAGAGCCTCCAATATATCTTCACTCAAAAGGATCTCAACTTGAGGGAAAGGAGATGGTTATAAATTCTTAAGGATTATGATATGGGTGTGCATTATCATCTCGGTAAGGCAAATATGGTGGCAGATGCTTTGAATAGGGTGTTTATGGGTAGTCCAGCTCATGTTGATGGTGGTGATAAGGAAACGGCTACGGAGGTGCATCAATTGGCTAGATTGGGTGTTAGGTTGGAAGAGGCTGGTAATAGTGGTGTGATTGTTGTTGATAGTTCTAAGTCTTCTTTGGTTGATGAGGTGATAGCAAAACAAGACCTTGATTCCTCCTTTTTAGAATTGAAGGCCTTGGTAAAAGAGGGCAAGGCGGAGGTTTTCTCCCAAGGGGGAGATGGTGCCCTTAGTTACCAAGGTAGGTTATGTGTGCCCTATGTTGATGGTTTGACGAGAAAATACTTGATGAGGCCCATAACTCTTCTTATTCTATCCACCCCGGTTCCAAAAAAATGTAAAAAGACTTGAGGGATGTGCATTGGTAGGGAGGCATGAAGAGGGACATTGCCAAATTCATTTCCGCTTGTCAGTGGTCAACAAGTCAAGGCTGAACATCAAAGGCCGGGTGGCTTAACCCAAGACATTGAGGTTCCTACTTGGAAGTGGGAAGAGATAAATATGGATTTTGTGGTTAGCTTGCCCAAGACTAGAATAGGTTTTGATTCCATTTGGGTTGTGGTAGATAGGATGACAAAATTGGCTCACTTTCTACCGGTTAAGACCACTTATAGGGATGAAAATTATGCAATGTTGCACATTCATGACTTAGTAAATTTGCATGGGATTCCTTTATCCATCATATCGGATCGTGGTGCTCAATTTACCTCACATTTTTGGAGGTCCTTCCAAAGGGGTCTTGGTATTAGAGTTAAGCTTTGTGTGTTCTTCCACCCTCAAACGGATGGCCAAGCCGAGAGAAACATTCAAACCCTTGATCATATACTTAGGGCTTGTGTATTGGAGCTTAAGGTTAGTTGGGATTACCATCTCCCATTAATTGAGTTTGCCTACAATAATAGCTATTATTCTAGCATTGATATGGCTCCTTTTGAGGCCCTCTATGGTAGGCATTATAGACCACTAGTGGGGTGGTTTGAGGTTGGTGAGGTGGCTATTTTAGGATCAGATTTGGTTATGGAGGCTCTTAAGAAGGTTAGAATGGTTAGAGAAAAGTTAAAGATCGCCCAAAGTCGTCAACAGTCTTATGCCGACGTGAGGAGAAGGGATCTTGAGTTCAAAGTTAGTGATTGGGTCTACTTGAAGGTATCACCCATGTAAGGTGTGCTCCGTTATGGTAACAAGGGAAAGTTGAGCCCAAGATATGTGGGTCCCTATGGAGTGATGAGAAGGGTTGGCAAGGTAGCTTATGAGTTGGAATTGCCTAGAGAAATAGATTCGGTTCATCTAGTGTTTCATGAGTCTATGTTGAAGAAATGTGTGGGTGATCCAAATACTATTGTGCCTCTTGAGTTTTTGGGTATAACTAAAGATAATTTGACATATTAAGAGGTTCCGATTCAGTTTTGTGATGGGCAAGTGAAGAGATTCAAAAACAAAGAGGTCGCTTCCATTAAGGTCCTTTGGAGAAATCAACAAGTTGAAAGTGTTAGTTGGGAGGCCGAAGCGGACATGCAAAAGTGATATCCTTACCTTTTCCACTCCACTCAAGCTAAGTTATTGATCTAAGTCCTTTATATGATCTCAAATCTTAAGTTCAACCCTCATGTCATTGGATATGTTCATGTTTAGATTGACTAGTTCATAATGATTTTACAATTATGATGAGATTCTGAAATGATGTTTAAGTGCATTTTTGCATTTCTATGATGGCTGACATTGTCATGCTTATGTCTCTCATATATATTTCTTTGACATTTTAGGACGAATGCTTCCAAGGGGGAGATATTGTAATGACTCCAAAAGGTACCCGAAAATGCACCTCGGTAGTGCCCGATGTAATTTCCATATATCTCAAAATCTGTGCGTGATATCAAAATTTTGAACTTCATATTCTTGTTCAGGGGTTGTTTTGAGTGGAAAATAGATTTAATCCTGATTTAAGAGCAAACGATTAGCAATTTTGAGTTTCCAAAAAAAAAGATTTTCCGGAGAGCTTTTAGCACCCTGGCGCAATGAGCCAAGGGGACGCACCATTGTTGTTTTTTGGTCCAGTTTTGACCTCGGCCAAAGACATTTAAATCTTGGACCTAAGTGTTCCCAAATGTGAAAATACCTGTACTTAGCCATTTTTCACCCTCATATCATTCTAAACGTTCCCCAATACTCATTCAAACACTTAACCAAATATTTTACTCCTAAACTCAAGTCTCAAAATCCTCTCCAGACTAAAGGATTTCCTCTCAAGCTTCAAGTCTCCATCTCCAATCTTCATCAAGTTCATCTCTAAAGCCAAGATATGTGGGTTTCTTTCATGGGTTCCTTTCACCCATGATACCAATCTTATTTTTACTCTAATTTGCATGATTTAAAATTGATTTACAACTGGGTCTATCTAATTATGAAAGTCACCGCACACTATGTTGAAGCTCATGAAATTGTGACTGTTTTGCTATGTTTTGACTTGTGAAACCAAGGTCTATTGTAGGATTTGATGAAGGATTTTGATTTATATTGTTTGAGGGTGTTACCAAGTATCTATTGAAGTTTTTACATTGAATTTTCTAGCCTGATTTTGATTTGCAAGGGTTTACACTAGCACTACACACCCTCTAAGTGTTTGATAAAATGTCCGGTTATGGTTTCTTGAGGAATTGAAGGTCCAATACATGCCTTATGAATTAAACGACTTTAGATGATGATATGATGATGGTATGATGATGACATAATGAAATAAATACATGTATATGGTGCTCTCTATATAGTGTTAGAATGTGACCATGCCCTACACGGGGGTTGAGCACCGGGTAACCTTGTTGAGGGTTTGTACCCATCAAACTTTCGGGGTGTTTATACTCCGACACCAAGGGTGGTAGAGTGTGATGATCCACCAACTTTGTTGGTGGGTTTGTACCCATGAACCTATTGGAGGGTTTGTACTTTTGCACCACTGGTGGTAGGATGCGATGATCCACTAACCTATTGACGAGGTTTATACCTCAATCACAAAGTATGGTAGGGTGTGACGATCCACCAAAAGTTTAATGGTCTCCTCTTACATATATCTTATATCCTTTGTAAGCAACTTCTGCTTAAGCATTAATCATACAAGTCATATTATTATAATGCTAGTTATTCTCTATCTTATGCATTTTGACCACGATGCCTATCTCTTGTTGCATTGCATCCTACATACTTAGTATATTCAAACATACTAACGCATACTCTATTCCTACATGATGTCACCATGTAGGAACTGGAGCACTGGTTGATCATCCTCCTTCTCCACGTGGCTAGTTCGATTGTCCAACAAGCTTTTTGGTGAGTCTTCCATTTCGTGGACGGTGCTTATGATCTCTTTCAATGTATTTAGACTATCTTTCTTTGGTTATTTATTGATAATGAAGGTGATGCCGGTTACTTGTCTTGGCCCCCGCTCTTATCCTTGTAGTAGAGATATTGTTGGACATGTTATGTATCTATGCCATGAGTCTTGACTCTCTTGTTTCTTGATGTCATGATATGGAAGTCTACCCTTAGCCTCTTTTCCATTGTTATTCGTATATCTTAATGTCATAGTCTATTGCTTCCATGACCAAGGATGAGTAATGATATGCTGCGAGGTTTGTTTGGGGTTCCTTTGGGTTCCCCATTCGCTAGTCACGTCTAGGCCCTAGGCTCGGGTAGTGACAATTTTTCTTTTATTCATTAAAGTGAAATAGTTTTTTTATTTCTTAGATTTAGAATTTTTACCAAAGCATACTTAGATGTGTGTGCATTGCTGGGGCTAGTGTGCCATTATCTCTTTCTTTATTCTTTTTTGTCGCTAGAAAGTCCATAAGCATTATTCCATGATCATCTTGCATTAGGTCTTGCCTTCTGATTTATTGGAGTTGGTGTGGTGAAATTCGATGTTGTATTTGGAATGGAATAGTTGCATGCATGTTGTGTCTCCTTTAGTGGTAGGACCCGTAGAGTTAGATTCTGACTATCTAATGAGCGTTTCTTTGAGTGGGGGATTGTCAAGTTGTAGCAAAAGAGGTAGGTCCGTTCTTGTCCTAAGGTTTAATTGATCTCTAAGGGTTGCCCCATGTTCTTATTGCATAGAAGTCTTGTCTTGTGATCTTGGATGAACTTAGCTTGATGTGTTGGATGTCTTGGGCTAATTTGCGCTACTGTCATAACATGTTTCAAATGAGTATAGAACCCGTAAGGTGGTAATATAATGGTTGAGGATGTTAAATCTATTGGGTCAACTGCAATGGGTTAGACACTTCTCTAAGATTGATCTTTGGTTCGACTTTTTGTCCCCAAGTGATATATTAATATTGATGGAGTTGTTTGGTTGGATTATTCATTGGTTGTGTTTATGAGTTTCATGAATGGGGTTTTATAACCCTACCTTGTCATGTTGTGGTGACCTCTAGTAATAAAATATTGATTTATTTAGAGCTTATGAATCATTTGGGGTTAGTGTTGTAAGTCTTGGGAAATGAGAGGTTATTTGTTAAATGTGATGAGTGTTAATGGTGGGTAATAAGGAGGTTGTTAAAGCTCTTTAAGGATTATGGTATGAGTGTACATTAGTTTCTCTAGTAAGGCCAGTGTTGTGGTTGGTGCTCTAAGTAGCCTAGTGTGTGTGGATAATGGTGGGAAGGAGGAGACTAGTGGGTTCCATCGGTTGGTTAGATTGGAAGTTAGGTCGAGGGAAGTTGATAATGGTAGTATAGCTTTCTTGGTGGTTCCAGATCTTATTTAGTTTATGAGGTCTAGTTTAAGCAAGGCCTTCATTCCGCCTTATTAGAGTTGAAATTTTTGGGTGAAAGATGGTAGAGTGGAGATTATATCTAAAGTGGGACATGGTGGTTCATGGCAACAAGTTGAATAGGTGTGGTTAAGGTTGGAAAATGTGTTTATGGTTGTGAGTCCTTTTAGAGTATAGAGGAAGTTCGTAAGGTTGCATGTGGATGGTATTAGACCAGGTATATGATTAGGGTTTATTCGGTTCCTCATGTTTCTCTGTTGAGGAGATGTGTTTGTGGCTCTAGTGCTATAAAATTCTTTGAGATGGTGGGTGATGTTGAGGATAAGATGAATTAGGAGAAGGTCCCGGTGAGGGAGTGTAAGGGTGAGTGAAGGACTTAGCTAACAATGATGTGGTGCACATCAAGTCCCATTTTGGTGGAGTCTCTAAGTGTCGGCCACATCCAGGGTACCCTCCCAAGGCGTGACAAACTTAGTATCAGAGCATAGAGTTCAGGTGTCCTAGGGAGTCTATAAAGTAGTGTCTAGCAGAGCTTTTTTTATGGGTGTGTTGTGCACCACACATTATAAATAGGAGGGTATAGGACATTAGGAATGGTTACGCTTCCTTCATGATCTGATTCATGCATCGAGTTAAAAGTCTATGAAAACTCTCCTCTAATTTGTACTCTACGCAATGCAAAATTGTCATCATGCCTCCGAGAAGAGACTTCAGAGGTAGAGGACGTCCTGCTAGGAAAAATGTTAACCCGATCAAGCCTTAAGGACATGAGGAGCCTGTGGATCCAGCTGTACCTATTGAGCAGCCCCCGTAAGCTGAGGTTTCTAATGCTGAGCTTCGCCAGGATATTCAGAATTTAACCCAGGCTATCACAGTAGCTACTGCGGGGGCGATGAGTAGGTAGATAGGATACAAAGGATACATCTAGAGTGGGAATTCTTGAGGATGAATCCACCTGAGTTCATAGGGTCTTCATCCACAAAGGATACTGAGAACTACGTGCAGGAACTTCAAAAGGTGTTCCAGGTCATGCATGTGGCTGATGCTGATAGAGTTGAACTGGCTACCTACCAACTCAAGGGTGTGTCTTGACTATGGTATGATCAATAGAAGAAGGGTAGAGGAGAGCAAGCCCCGTTACTAACTTGGGTAGTGCTCGTGGAAGCTTTCTTAGGGTGCTTCTTTCCAAGAGAATGAAGAGAGGCTAAGGTAAGAGAGTTCTTGAATCTGAAATAGGGCTCTATGACTGTGCATGAGTATGGGTTGAAGTTAACTCAGCTATCTCGCTAATGCAGCAGATATGGTTGTTGACATAAGAAGGAGGATGGGCATGCATGTTGATGAGCTAAACAGAGGGACAAAGAAACATGGGAGAGAAACTATGCTTTGAGTCTCATGGACATCGGAGGTTGATGACTTATGTGTAACAAGATGATGAGGAAAGATAGCATGACAGAGAAGAGTTCGGGAGTAAGAGGGCTAAGACATCCAGCCATGAGGCTGGTATGAAAGGAAATGGAAGCAAATGTTGATCATGCCAGCACAATCATTTGTTAGTTCTCCTATGCCCAGAACAAGGAATGATAGAGATCTCAGAACTTTGGAGCCTAGGTATCTTAGTCACAGGCTAGTGTAGCTCAAGGTTCCCCATGGTAAGCCACCAGATGTTAAGTGTGGTAGATTACACTTGGGTAGATGCAAAGGTAAGTGATGCTTGTTTTAAGTGTGACCAAGTGAGTCACTTTCAGAGACAATGTCCAAAGAGGGTTGATCAGGCTCAATCTTTTGTACCAGCCCCACCAGCCAAGGGAAATCAGAAAGGTGCTACATCAGGCACGAGTGAAGCTACAAACCATTTGTATGCCATGAGAAGTAGCCAAGATCAGGAGAACTCCCAAGATGTTGTGATCGGTACTATTCGAGTCTTTACTCTTGATTGTTCTATTTTTATGGATCCTAGTGCCACATTGTCATTAATGACTCCTTATGTGGCTAGTAGGTTTGATGGAACCCGTGAGAGTCTTCTTGAACCCTTTGATGTTTCTACTCCAGTGGGTGAGTCTATTCAAGCTGAGAGAATCTATAGAGCTTATGCAGCGTCCATCCATCATAAGGATACTCTTGTTGATTTGGTTGAGTTAGAGATGACCAATTTTGATGTGATCCTTGGCATGGATTGGTGTCACGCTTGTTATGCATCTACTGATTGTAAAGCCCAAATCGATAAATTATAATTCCCGAATAAGCTGGTTCAAGAGTAGAAAGGTGATTCTGTTTCACCTAGGGGAAAGCTTATCTCCTACCTTAGGGCCAGAAAGCTAACTCCAAAGGTTATATCTACCACCTCATGCGAGTTAAGTCTGATGATGTTGGTCTCCCACTCTTGAGTCAGTCACAATTTCGAATCCATTTCTTGAAGTGTTTTCTCAGGATTTGCCTGGCGTCCCTCCTGATAGGGAGATTTACTTTAGGATTGACGTTCTTCTTGATACCTAACCTATCTCAATTCCACCTTATAGGATGGCCCCTGCTGAGTTTAAAGAGTTGAAAGAGCAGTTGAGAGATTTCTTAGAGAAGGCTTTATCAGGCTGAGTGTTTCTCCTTGGGCTACTCTTGTCCTATTCGTGCAAAAGAAATACGGGTATCTTAGAATGTGTATCAACTATAGGCAACTCAACAAGTTCATGATAAAGAATAAATATCCTCTCCCCGGATAGATGATCTATTTTACCAACTTCAGGGTTCCTCATATTTCTCAAAGATAGACCTCAGATTTGGCTACCATCAGTTGAAAATGAGGGAACGTGATATTTCAAAGACAACTTTTAAGAGTAGATATGGCCACTTTGGGTTCTTGGTCATGTCCTTTGGGTTGACAAATGCATCTGTAACCTTCATAGACTTGATGAATAGAGTGTTCAGACAATATCTTGATATGCTTGTGATTGTGTTCATCAATGACATTTTGGTGTATTTGAGAGATGAGGAGGAGCATGCCAATCACCTCAAAGTTGCATTCCAAATGCTTAAGGACAACAAGTTATATGCAAAGTTCTCAAAATGTGAGTTTTGGCATAAGTCAATGGCCTTCCTAGCATGTTGTTTCGGGTGATGGCATTCGAGTAGATGCCGAAAAGATTGAAGGTGGTTAAGAGCTGGCCCAGACTGACCTCTCCAATTTACATAAGAAGTTTCTTGGGGTTGACAAGGTACTACCGTAGATTTGTTGATGGATTTTCTTGAGTATCCACAACATTGACCAAATTGATACAGTAGAAGGTCAAATTTCAATAGTTTAATGAATGTGAGAAGAGTTTACAAAAGTTGAAGACTAGACTAAATACTGCACTAGTTTTAACATTGGTCGATGGGACAGAGGACTTTGTGATTTATTATGATGTGTCAAGAGTTGGATTGGATTGTGTGCTGATTCAGAGAGGGAAAGTGATAGCTTAAGCTTCCAGATAACTTAAGGTTTATGAGAGGAACTATTCGACCCATGATCTTGAGTTGGCAGCGGTGTTGTTTGCACTTAAAATCTGGTGCTACTACTTATATGGAGTGTATATTGATGTGTTCTCTGACCACAACAGCTTGTATTATGTCTTCAGTAACAAAAAGCTCAACCTGCGACAGAGGATAGTTGGAGTTACTCAAGGACAATGACATGAGCATTCTCTACCACTCAGGTAAAGATAAGATTATTGCTGACGCTCTTA
>JAPFFP010044035.1:0-12737 GCA_026153255.1 Solanum medicagineum
ATTCTTTTAAACAAAAAAAAAAAAAAAATAAAATCTCTTCAATAAATATTATAAAGCATATATATATATAAATATATATATATATATATATATATATATATATATATATATATATTAAATTAACTATTTTTATTTTTTTGAAAAAATCTTTTTAATGAATTTTTAGCACTATCTCTGACTTTTAGAATAATTTGTGGTGAAGCTAATTCTCAAATGGTAGAATCTCTTGTGAAAGATTACATTCTTTTATATTATCGCTTCAGATCTTGAGGTAATATTAAAAGACTATATTCTTTTTAATTTTAGACATTACATATTTCTGTATATATATGTGGTAAAAATCAGAATATAATTTCAAAATTCAAATATTATTGTATTTATACATGGTCATAATCGGAATACAGAAATAAACAAAATATTATGTGTATATTTGACAGAAGGTAAACTTCTTATTATATATAGATATCTAATAATCAACTTAATGTACTTCAATTTAATTCATAATAATTCAATTTATACTTCAGAAATATGTCTATTAAAATTGACTATATTTGTAATACATCAAGTACAAAAACACAATGAAATTTGAAGGTTTGCATAGTGTGATTATGATAGATTCAGAATATGAAAATCTCAATAACCTATTGCCGTTAGAAATTCTCTTGCAGGATGAGAAGGTACATGCATTCCATGTATGTTTTGCTATATTATTTATATTGATAATTCTGTCATAATCTCAACTATAAATTGTTTGTTTTTAGGGATATTCAAAAGGAACATTATCACCAAGTTCAAACCGGAAATTCAGGAGCTGGGATTATATTACATGACAATTTTTGTTATTGAACCAAATAAATCTAAGTTCAAAATCAATGATCATAAACTGAAATTTATGTTTACTCATAGAACTATTGTACAAAAAACAAATGATCTATGCTTTGATATGAGTATTTTCAAATTACGACTATTTGAACACTTGATAAATCAAGTTGATATTGATGAGAGTAAACTAATTGGTAATTATTACCTTCATATTTCATTTAATTTGAATATTTTACGAACTTTATCTCCTACTACTATTCATCATTATGATAGATGTTATAGGAGAAATTATTGCTTATGGACCTATACAAGAATACAAACAAGGTGATAAATTTAGTGCTTTTGTGGATGTGAAACTGCAGGATCATGAGTAAGATTTCAATAGTTATTATAGTTGATAGATTATTAGTTGTCTCATTTTTCAAATGATTATATTGTACAATTTCCATGTAAGAGTAATAGTATTGAAGCTACTTTTGGGGGAGAATTTGTAGAACAAATTTGTCCTCACTTAGACGGATCTTCTGTTAAGCCTGTCATTGTGGTTGCACAACTTATACAAGTTCACAAGTGTCGGAGGTTCGATCCTTCCCTTGTGCATGCAACAACCAATTGGCCAGTGGCAAACCCTTAAATAGAGCTCAGATCCGCAGAGGATTATGTTAGTGCTAATATATTTTGATTGATGACACATTGCAGAAAACATCAGAAAGGAAACAATCCAACTAAGGTACGACATGGAAGCATCTATCAAGAAAATGTAGTTGGAGGAACCAAGAGCATAATTATTAGAAGGAATCAATCTAACACTAAGCAAGAAAGGAAAACAAATCTGGAAAAGCAATCAAGCATATTTGGACTGGAAGAATAAATCAAATATTCAGTGAGAAAGAAAAATAATCTAGAAAATCAATCAAACATCTTTGGATTGGAGAGAATCATTTAGAAGAAGATCTTACTGCTGCAATATTGGAAAGATCTGAGAAGATTCTGCTACTACCTTCTTTAAACACTGTATTCTTGGAAAAAGATTGATCAGCTAATAAGAAGATTAGAAAGATCAATTTTATTAGTGTTAAAATTGTATTGAATGGAGATCGCTTATAGGTAATGCATCAAAAAGGAAACATATCTTCATAAGGAATAAAGACAATCAAGATCAGGCAGATTCAAGTCACAAAAGGAAAAGTGCATCTGTAAGAGATAAAATCTCGGCACAAAAGGAAGAAGATAAGTTGCTAAAGTTGTGGCAAATCAATTACAGATTTGATAGAAGATCACTACCATGAAAGAATTCAAGATTAACAGAAATATTGGTTAAAGATTCATCAAATAAATTACAAGATCAGTTCCAAAAAAAGATCCAAGATTGAAGACAATTACATACATAAAAGATCAGGGTCAGGAACTAAACAAGGAAGGAAGATCTGATCTAGCTACCTACCTAAAAAGCCTTACCTTATTCTTGGAAAAAGGGTTCATCAAAACCTCAATCCAAGGATCAACTCCCTTGGGATATCATCTCTTCTACATAAAAGGAGGCATCCAAGATATCTCAAGACTCATACAAGCCTACTACATTTCAAGCCCTTTTTCAATACTTTTCATCTTTAGAAAATTATTACAACCTTTAATTTTGTTACTGTGTTGAAAAAAGAGAGAGAAAAGAAGAAAAAATTGAAAGCGAGGTCCGTATCAATAGAAAAACAAAAACAAAAAAAAAGGAGAAAAAAAATTTGAGTATAGTTTAAGTTGAAATTCCTATAACTCCCACTTTACCAAAGGCTTGAAGAGATATCCCTTGCAACCCAAGGGGACTGGACTTAGGATTCACATTGAATCTGAACCAGTATAAAAATATCCGATGTTGAATTTTTCTTTTATGCACTAAATTTCTGCATTCTTATTTAATACGTCATAGTCGACTACATGCTATATTAGTCGACTAACTGAGTGCAGGTTTAAGTTTAAAAAGAAAAGGGGAAGAAAATTCAATTCAACCCCCTCTTGAACTTTCAATTGGTATCAGAGCTTGGTTTCACTACATCTTCTGTTTAACCACGGGTGAGAAAAGGTCATGGAAAATCAACAACAAACATTTTGAGATTTGTTTCAAGAGGGAACTTCTCAAACCAGACCTCCCTACTTCAATGGAAAACATTTCTCACACTGGAAGATAAGAATGGAAACATTCATTAAATCCTATGATGTGAAGGTCTGGAGAGTCATCAAACTGGGTGAAATTCCGATTCCTGTGGACAAACTAACAATCGAAGGTAGCTAAGCATCTGTCACACCTAGTTTGGAGAACTACTCAAACAAGCAAATGGAATTCATTCAAATCGACTCCTGGGAAAATAATATTCTCTACAATGCTATCAGTGGAGAGGAATATGAGAAGATCTCCAGTTGTGAAACTGCCAAGAAAATGTGGGATAAATTGGAAGTCACCTATGAGGGAACTGACAAAGTCAAGGAAACAATTGTCAGTTTGTTAGTCTATGAATATGAACTGTTCCAAATGAAGGAAGGTAAATCAGTGGAAAGTATGTTTGCTCGCCTCAGCAAGATCATTAGCGAACTCAAGGCTGCAGGAAAAGAATATCCTCCCATTGATCATATCAAAAGAATCCTCAAAAGTCTTCCCCTTCAATAGTATGCAAAAGTTGTGGTTCTTGAAAGCATGGATCTTAAAAACCTCAAGTATGATAAAGTTAGAAGTGATCTGATTGCTTTCGAGAAAACACATCTAAATAAGAAGGGAAAGGAGGATGACAAGAAAAAGTCTGTTGATTCAAGGCCACTGATGAAAACAATGATGATGAAGAAGATCTAAATGAAGATGAGATTACATTAATTACAAAATCAGTGATGGAAACCTTCAGACGCAACCAAAATCAAAGAAAAGGTAAGCAAAACTATCCCAAAAATAAATAGATTACTGACTATAGCAGAAATGATGGTAGGTGCTATGAATATGGTAATATTGGACACATTTCAAGTAAATGTCCTAAAGCCAAAAGAAGGGATCCTCAGTGGCAATTTAAAAATAGAGCCTTTAGCTGTTGGAGTGACGAGGATACACCAGAATATGACAATGAAGACAATCCAAATGTCTGCTTCATGGCTATAGGCGAAAGCAACCAAGTAAATAATGATTTCTGCAAAAATTATCTTAATTTGAAAGATCTCTTAGATTCGAGCCATTATAGACTTGAAGAAATCTTTTGAGAATCTTAGATCCATACAAGATGAAAAAAATACATTGGAAATTAAATTCAAAATTTGCACTACTGAACAAGATTTATTGGACAAAGAAAACCTTAATCTTAAAAATTTCTTGAAAAATGTTCAAAAACATTTTCGCCCCAACAGATCTTTCAAGTCAACTATTTCTCAAAATGATTTTCGTAGTCATTCTAGTTTTGATCAACCTAGTCAACTATCCTGTCATTAATATGGAAAGTCTTGACAAACCTACTCCAGGTGTCGATTTCGTCGCTCAAAGCTTTCCAACATGGTCTGGAAAGTTTAGAGCACTATTAACCAAAAAGGACCCAAAATTATTTGGGTACCAAAAAATCAAATTTGATCTTGTCTTGCAGGAACATCCACACTAAATCTAAAGGCAAATGGTATCTTGCTTGTGGATGTTCAAATCAAATAACAGGCAATAAATATCTATTCAAATCCGTTGCTGAATTTAATGGTGGGAAAATTCGATTTGTGAAAATTCAACAGGAACAGTCATTGGTATTAGAACTACCTTTTTTAGTGAAACTTGTGAAGTTACTAACATGTATCGTGTGAAGGGATTAAGGTACAGTATTAGTCAATTGTATGATGCCGATTTGGAAGTAAGATTTAAGAAAATTGGACGCATTATTGAAGATGTATCAGGAAACACAATTCTTCTAGAAAGCAAGGACAAAAATGTTTAAATACTGGACTTAGTAAAGAGATCAACAAGCCACATTTGTCTGGCATCCATCTCTGAAGATCCTTGGATGTGGCATAAAAATCTAGGTGATGCAAGCATGAGACTAATTGAAAATATTGCTAGATTGGAACTGTTTATTGGACTCCCAAAGCTGGACTATATAAAGGATCACATTTGTAATGCTTGTCAAATGAGTAAGCAAACAAGGAACTCTTTTTAGTCAAAAGACACTGTCTCTACTACAAAAGCACTTCAACTTTTTCACGTGGATCTTTTTGTTCAAACTAGAACGACAAGTATTGATGGTAAGAGGTATGCCTTTATTATTGTTGATGATTATATCCGTTTTACTTGGGTAATATTATTAGCTAACAAGGATGATACCTTAAAAGATTGAGTTTTTTTTGTAAGAAAGTACAGAGAGAAAAGGGTTACTACATCATTTCTATTAGAAGTGATCATGGAGGAGAATTTGAAAGTAGAACCTTTGAAAACTTCTGCAATGAAGAGGGGCTCTCACACAATTTTTCTGATCCTCGTTCTCCTCAATAAAATGGAGTAGTTGAGAGGAAGAACACAACTCTTCAAGACATGGTTAGAACCATGATATGTGAACACTCTCTTCCTCACCATTTTTGGGTTGAAGTGAGATGAAGTAACTCCACAACAAGCAGTTGCAGAAAAGGATTAGTCGACTACTATTGAAGAAAGCCAACCAAGCAGTAGAAATTGTTCCCAATGAATGGAGAAGTAAGACCGACTACCCCAGAAATTTTATCATCGAAGATGTTAATGATAGAATGAGAACAAGGGTATCGACCAAAAGAAATACCAACATCGCTTTTATATCTCAACTTGAACCAAAAAAGGTGGAAGAAGCACTAAAGGATAATGATTGGTAACTGCTATGAAGAAAGAGCTGGATCAATTTCAAAAGAATCAAGTCTGGACTCTGGTTCCTAAACCTGAAAATTTCACTATCATTGGAACAAAATAGGTATTTAGAAACAAGCTAAACGAGGCTGGAGAGGTGACCAGAAATAAAGCTACACTAGTAGCTCAAAGTTACTCTCAACAAAAAGGAGTCGACTATGAAGAAATATTCGCCCCCGTAGCAAGGTTAGAGTCCATTCGAATTCTTCTTGCTTATGTTGCTTTTAAAGGTTTTAAACTTTTTCAAATGGATGTTAAAAATGCCTTTTTAAATGAATTTATCGAATAGAAGTTTTTTTGTAAAACAACCTCCAGGTTTTGAAAACCCAGATTTCCCTTTTCATGTTTTTAAATTGTCAAAAGCTCTTTGTTGACTCAAACAAGCTCCCCGAGCTAGGTATCAACACCTAAGAAAATTTCTCTTTTCACATGGTTTTTCATGAGGAATGATATCACCTTGTTTATTAAAAAATCTTCCTCAAACAATATTATTATTATTATTCAAATTTATGTTGACGACATTATCTTTTGAAGTACTAACCCTGATTTGTGCAGGGACTTCGCCAACCTTATGCAAAGCGAATTTGAAATGAGTATGATGGGTGAGTTAACCTTCTTTCTGGGTCTTCAAATTTTTTTCCAATCTGATCATGGGATCTTCGTCTGCAAAGTAAGTATACTAAGGAGTTGATTCAAAAATTTGGAACGAAGAACGCAAAGTCCATCAGTACCCCTATGAGCCCTTCATGCAACCTAGACCTAGACCAAAATAGTAAGAGTGTTGATATAGAGCTATGATTGGATAATTACTTTTTCTTACTGCTAGTAGACATGACATCATGTTTAGAGTCTGCAAATGTGCTAGATTTCAGGCTGCTCCCAAAGAATCTTATTTAACTGCTGTAAAGAGAATTATTCATTTTTTTAGTGGGAACTATCTCTTTTCTGTCGCTGGTATGAAAAATCTTCTACTTTTCATCTTAGTGAATTTTCAGATGCTGATTATGCAGGTGACAAAGTTGATAGAAAAAACACTAGTGGTTCTTGTTAATTCCTAGGAGACTCCTTAATCTCCTATAATAGCAAGAAACAAAATTGTGTATCCATCTCCAATATTGAGGCTGAATATATGACTATTGAATTATGTTGGACTCCGGTTCTTTGGATGATTCAATAATTGAGTGATTTTGATACCAATGCTATAGCTGCTCAAATTTTATGCGATAAATCTGGTGCTATTTGTCTGACTAAAAATCCCGTGCGTCATTTTAGAGCTAAGCACATTTACATTAAACATCATTTTATTAGAGATTATGTTTGAATGACAACAAAATTTGTTTCTGTGAATACTGAAAATCAATAGGCAGGATTTTGTTTGTTTTTGTGAATACTGAAAATCAATAGGCAGATTTGTTTACAAAATCCTTGCTTGAAGAAAGATTTGGTTTTCTCAAAAGTTCTTTAAATATTATCCCCAAATCTTTTTAACTTTCTGATTAAGTACCTTTTACCACATTAAGTATGTACATTTATTATTTTTTTTGCTGTATTGTGTGTCTTTCCATTTGTGTCAACCTTTTGGCTAACTGTTTCTTGTCATGTGTTGAATTGTCTTACTTGAACTGATTCTGTATTTTGTTAAGGACTATTTCTACAATGGTGCTGTGTAATACTTTTGTTGCCTATCATTCCTTGTTGTTTCTTTTTTGCTGATGACAAAGAAGGATAGAAAGAAGACTAAGTATTAGTAAAGTAGTTAGTTGACTACCCTTCGACTACCTCGTGCAAAAATTCATCACCCTGTGCAAGAATTCAGGGGGAGCACCTATGCTACCAGTCAGGGGAGTAAATCCAAGAAGTCGATTATATGATTATATCCTCAGGGAAGTTGACTACATTAGTACTAGTATTGTTATCATCAAAATGAGGGAGATTGTTAGTGCTAATATATTTTGATTGATGACAAATTGCAGAAAAAATCAAAAAGGAAACAATCCAACTAAGGTACGACATGAAAGCATCTATCAAGAAAATCTAGTTGGAGGCACCAAGAGCATAATTATTGGAAGGAATCAATCTAACACTATGCAAGAAAGGAAAAAAATCTAGAAAAGCAATGAAGCGTATTTGGGTTGGAAAGAATAAATCAAATATCCAGTGAGAAAGGAAAATAATCTGGAAAATCAATCAAGCATCTTTGGATTGGAGAGAATGAATCAAGAGAAGATCTTACTGCTGCAAGATTGGACAGATCTGAGAAGATTCTGCTACTACCTTCTTTAAAAGCCTTATTCTTGGAAAAAGAATCGATCAAATAATAAGAAGATTAGAAAGATCAATTTTATTAGTGTTAAAATTTTATTGAATGAAGATTGCTTATAGGTAATGCATCAAAAAGAAACATATCTTCATAATGAATAAAAATAATCAAGATCTGGCAGATTCAAGTCACAAAAGGAAAAGTGCATCTTTAAGAGATAGAATCTCGGCACAAAAGGAAGAAGATATGTTGCTAAAGTTGTGGCAAATCAATCACAGATTTGACAGAAGATCACTACCATAAAAGAATACAAGATTAATGGAAAGATTGGTTAAACATTCAGCAAATCAATTGGAAGATCTGTACCAAGAAAAGATCCAAGATCCAAGATTGAAGACAATTATATCCATAAAAGATCCGGGTCAGGAGCTAAACAAGGAATGAAGATCTGATCTAGCTGCCTACCTAAAAAGCCTTACCTTATTCTTGGAAAGAGGATCCATCAAAGCCTCAATCCAAGGATCAACTCCCTCGAGATGCCATCTCTTCTACATAAAAGGAGGCATCCAGGATATCTCAAGACTCATACAAGCCTGCTGAATTTCAAGCCTTTCTTCAATACTCTTTATCTTTAGAAAATCTTTGTAACCTTTAGTTTTGTCACTGTACTTGAAAAAGAGAGAGAAAAGAAGAAAAAATTGAAAGAGAGGTCTGTATCAAAAGAAAAACAAAAACAAAAAAAAGGAGAGAAAAAAATCTGAGTATAGTTTAAGTTGAAATTCTTATAACTCCCACTTTACCAAAGGCTTGAAGAGATATCTCTTGCAACCCAAGGGAATTGGACCTAGGATTCACATTGAATCTGAACCAGTATAAAATATCTGGTGTTGAATTTTTCTTTAATGCACTTTAAATTTCTGCATTCTTATGTAACACGTCATAGTCGACTACGTGCTATATTAGTTGACTAACTGAGTGCAGGTTTAAGTTTAGAAAGAAAAGGGGAAGAAAATTCAATTCACCCCGCCCCCTTCTTGAACTTTCGTTAAGTTCATACAACTATCTAGGTATGCTTTAGTAATGGTCCCTAACATGAAATCTAGAATGAGAAAGTTCGTATCCGGCTTGGGCTAACATGTGAAAAAGGAGTGCAAAGCGACATTGCTGATTCTAGACATGGACATCTTTAGGCTTATGGTCTATACATAATAACTTGTGGAGGATAAGAAGAGGGACGGGGTGGAGCACTTGAACAAAAAGGCTAAGTCAACAGTGCATGAGCCTTGCCAGTATAAGCAAGGTAAGGGGGACATGTCCTATTTTCAAAAGAGGTCTTTGAACTATGCACCATCTTCAATAAGTGCACCAGTTCCAAGTAACAGGTATGATCAGATGTCTCAGGGCTATCAGAATTCCATAGCTCAGGGATCTCAATCCAAAGCTAGTGTGACTCAAGGTTCGAGGGGGAAACCACCATGTTGCAAGTATGGTAATCTCCATCTAGGTGAGTGTGTGAGGGCACCAATGCTTACAGGTGCGGATAGACTGGTCTTCAAGAATGAGTGCCCAATAAGGAGGCAGGGTGATAGAGGTAATAAAGCTTAGTCTTCAGAAACACCACAGAGAGGTGCCACAACTGATACGGGCGAGGGTACAAACCATTTATATGCAATGGGAAATCTACAGGATCAGGAAGTTGTATCAAATGTTGTCACGGGTATGCTTCAAGTCGTTTCATATGATATGTATGCCTTGCTTGACCCAAGTACCACTTTATCGTTTGTAACTCCATATGTGGCTATTAAGTTTGAGATCCTTCCTGAATATCTTCTTGAGCCCTTCAGTGTTTCTACTCTTATTAGTGAGTCCATCATAGCTGAAAGGGTATATAGAGATTGCACGGTGTCTATCTATTATAGAAATACTTTGGTAGACTTAGTTGAGTTAGCAATGATTGACTTTGATATTATTCTTGGCATGGACTGGCTTCACACCTATTATGCCTTTATCAACTGTAGAATCCGAATGGTCAAATTCTAATTTCCAAATGAGCCTGTTATGGAGTGGAAGGGTAGTTTTGCAGTGCCCAAGGGTAAGTTTATTTCCTACCTTAGGACCAGAAAATTAATTTTTAAAGGATGTAACTATCACCTCATGCGAGTTAAGACTGATGATGTAGAGTCTCTATATCTGGAGTCAGCTTCAGTTGTCAATGAGTTTCCTAATATCTTCCATGACGATTTTCTCGGAGTCCCTCCTGATAGAGAGATTGACTTTGGGATCAATGTTCTCCTCGATACCCAATCTATCTCTATTTTATCATATAGAATGGCTCTTGCAGAGTTGAAACAAATGAAAGATCAATCGGAAGTCTCTTGGACAAGGGGTTCATTAGACTGAGTGTCTCACCATTGGGTGCTCCGGTCCTTTTCGTGTGAAAGAAAGATGATTTCTCAGGATGTGTATAGATTATAGCCAGTTGAATAAGGTGACCATTAAAAACAAATATCCTTTCGAAGGATTGATGACTCATTCAACCAACTTCAAGGTGCCATTGTTTTCTCCAAGATAGACCTCAGATCAGGCTACCACGAGTTGAAAGTGAGAGAACATGACATCTTGAAGATGACTTTTCGAACTCAATATGGTCACTTAGAGTTTCTGATAATGTCCTTCGGATTGACCAATGCTCCGACCGCTTTCAGGATTTGATGAATAGAGTATTCAGACAATACCTTGATATGTTCATCATTATGCTCATCGATGATATTTTAGTTACTCCAGAAATAAGGAAGAGTATGTTGATCCCCTCTAAATTGTTCTTCAGACATTGTATACCAAATTTTCACAATGTGAGTTCTAGCTTAAATCGGTGTCACTTTTGGGCTTTGCTGTCTCGGGAGATGTTACTCAAGTGGATATGCAGAAGATTAAGGTAGTTAAGAACTGGCCGAGACCCACCTCTCCGATTAACAAAAGAAGTTTTCTAGGTTTGGCTGGTTACTACCGCAGGTTTGTTGAGGGATTCTATCCTACATCATCGTCATGGACTAAGCTGACTTAAAAGAAAGGTAAGTTTCAGTGGTCTGACGAATGGGAGAAGAGTTCTTAGGAGTTGAAAACCAGATTAATGACTGCACAAGTACTGACTTCACAAGAAGGAAAATTGAGTTTAGTCAGTAAATCTGCAAGTTGATCCACACTTGGCGCATAGCGAACCTATAAAACACCAGATGAAACCTCCTCACGAACAAAGTGAATATCAATTTCAATGTGTTTGGTGTGAGCATGATGAACAGGATTGTGAGCTAAGTATATAATACCGATGTTACCATTGTAGATTGTTGAAGGAGAGGATAGCTGAATATGAAGATCACCAAAAAGAGAGAGCAACCAAGATATTTCAGTAGTAGCATGGGTAACAAAGCCATATTTCGCTTCAGCACTTGAGCGAAACACAACATTTTGCTTCTTAGAAGACCAAGAAATTAAATAAGATTATTACCAAGAAAGATATAGCATGCTGAAGTAGACCTGCGGGTAGTAGGGCAACCTGCCCAATCTGCATCAGTATAACATGTCAATGAACTAGTTGAGCCACCTGGAATGAACAGACCATGATTAATGGAACCAAACAAGTAACACAGAATACGTTTCACTGCATTAAAATGAATGTCCATGGGAAAATGCATAAACTGGGCAACCTGACTGACAGCGTAGGCAACGTTGGGACGATTAAAAGTTAAGTATTAAAGTCCACCGAAAAGACTATGATAGAATAATAAAGGACCAAAGAATGGAGGAGATGTAGTAGAAGTAGTGAGAGATTTCGGAGAAAGAGGAGTATTAACTTGTTTAGAAGAGAAAAGACTTGCACGGTTAAGAAGATCATGAATGTATTTGGATTGGTTAAGAAAATAACGACCATTACAGTGGAGGCAAAGATCCCAAGAAAATAATTAACTAGATCGAGACCACTCATGGAGAAATTCAACATAAGAGTCTTGATTGTTGTCACGCCCCAAAGTCCCGTTAGGGCGGACTAGCACCCGTTGTCGATGAGGCTCGGGAGAACCAACCTATATCGATGCGCTTTCTATACATACTATAAGGGGTTCCTACCTTTAACATGCCTTAAAGCAGATAATTAGTGATAACAAGCCAAAAGGAAATTCATATGACTAGGCCGTTGGGGCCACGGTGTCTAAAGTACGAGACATGACTTCACTTTTACTTTACATAGTCTACAAAGCCTCTAAATAAAGAAGAACATCTAATAAGGGTCGGGACAGGCCCTGCCTCAACTAACTGTACAATATAAACATAAGCTCTAGACATATACAAAGCCCCAAAGCAACCTAGAGCTTGGTGACCGCAGCTGAATATCCTGTACTCTTACTGGGGAGATCTACTAGCACCTGTACCTGCAACATTGTCACACCCTAAGTCCCGTTAGGGCGGACTGGCACCCGTGCCGATGAGGCCCGGGAGAACCAACCTGTAACTGTGTGCTTACTATACGTATTATGAGGGGTTCGTACCTTTAGTATGCCTTAAAGTAAATAAACAGTGATGATAAGCAAAAGGGAAATGCATATGACTAGGCCATTGGGGCCACGGTGTTTTACGTACTAAACATGAAAACACTTTGATATACATGGTCTACAAAGCCTCTAGATAAAAAACAACATCTGATAAGGATCGAGATAGGCCCCGCCTCAACTAACTATACAATATGAACATAAACTCTAAACATATACAAGCCCCGAAGCAACCTGGAGC
>JAPFFP010044036.1:0-12737 GCA_026153255.1 Solanum medicagineum
GATGCTAAGTTGACCAAACCATAATATGATTTATTCCCATAGCATTAGTACATGTAAAAATGTGGGGTGTTACAATTGGGGGTTAGGTTGGGTGAGGTTGACAATAGTGGTGTCGTGGTTGTTGATGGTTCTAAATCTTCCTTGATTGAGGAGGTGAAGGCAAAACAAGATCTTGACCCTTCCTTGAGAGAATTGAAGGCCTTCGTGAGAGATGGTAAAGTGTAGGTTTTCTCCCATGAAGGCCTTCGTGAGAGATGGTAAAGTGGAGGTTTTCTCCCAAGGGGGAGATAGTGCCCGTAGGTACCAAGGTAGATTGTGTATGCCTAATGTGGGTGATTTGAAAGAATTGATTTTGAAAGAGGTTCATAATTCATCCTATTCCATTAGTTTTACAAAGATGTATAGAGACTTGAGGGAAGTGTATTGGTGCGGTGGTATGAAGAGAGACATTAAACAAGGTGCTTCTTGGGAGGCAACCCAAGTAATTTTTTATCATTGTTTGTCTGTTTTAAGTGTGTTTCGTTAATGAAATTCTTAATAGAAGGTGTGAGTTTCTTTTAAGTTGAAAGACATTGATGCAGTTATAATATTTTGAAGATTGTTGTGTTTTTGAGACGTGGTTTGCAGGTGGAAATTGAAGAATTGAAGATGTGAGAAAATGGCACTTGGAGCAACCTCTGCGAGCAGGCCTGCGAGTCGTAGTCATCACTACGACTCGTAGTCATGCCTCGTAAAGGAAACAATGAGTATCAAAAGTTGGCACACATACTACAAGCCAACCTTACGATTCATAGGGGCTTCTATGAGTCGTTAGTGGGGTTCGTAGTGCACAAGTATGTATTTTAAATTTTTACAAGTGTTGGCTTTGCTAAAAGATTGTGACTTACGAGTTGTAGGACACCCTACGACTCATAGTTGGGGTCTCATAACCTGGATCTGCAGTTTTAAAAAATCTAACCCAATTTCATTTAAAGGGGGGTCAAAATAAAATTTGACTGCCAAAATTCTTTTCCCAATCCATAAAATGACGGAAAACCTAACCATCTTCCCTATCACTTTTTCGATCAAAACCTCTGATATCCATGTCATTTTCCGGCTACCCATGCCATTTTTCGACCAAGATTTCGGTAAGGGCACTATTTCCTAGGGTTTCGACTTATTTTTCCATCTACAATGCGTTGGTTCAATTCTTCTACCATTTGGTAAACTTCTTGGTTAATCTTAATGCACTATGGTGGTGAGTTATGCTATAGATGATTGTATATGTGTTTAACCATGAATTTTCAAGCACATTTGATGATATTTTGATATAAACTTCAAAACCTAGGGTTGTTGTGCTTTGAAGGATCTTGTTATGAATTGAACCTTGTTTGAAATTTTACAGTAGTTGGTTGTGATTGTGTAAATGCTTGATCCTTTGAGTTTAGTACCTATTTGTTGCCTAACCATTGAGCAAATTATTTTCGGAACGAGAGTTTGGTTAGTGTTGGTTTATTTTATATGTCTTAGCTTGTTGAATCTGATTGAAATCATCTGAATGGCACCTGCACCTCAATGGCATAGTTTGGTTGATAAAAAGTGCTTGTTTGAATAGGAAAGTGCTCTTGGTTTTGTTTGATGTGAGTTTGAATTGCCTTCAATTCTTAGCGGTGTTGATTGTTTTAACTTTCTGATGTCATTTTAGAACTACCTATATGTCTATTATATCGTATTGCTCCTATAAGTGTAAATTCCTAAGTTTGTCTGTCTTGTTTAAGCTTGTTATGGGGAAGTGTTAGACATTACTGGTGTCTTCTTTTTCCAGCTAAGAGGCCCTCCTACGATTAGCAGGCTCCCCTACGAGTCGTAGTGGTCCCTTGTAACAAGCATCAATCACCTATTATTTCTTCATGTTTCTTATATGAGACCCACCTACGACTCGTAATGCTCGTTACGACTCGTAGTGAGGGTCTTATAATCCTGAATAAGTATTTGAAAATATCTCTGGAAATGGGTACGAGGCCAGACTACAACTCGTAGGCTCCACTATGAGTCGTAACTGCTCCTCGTATTTGAATTTAGACTTTATTTGTTCTTGAAAGTTTGTTACTACGAGGCCAATGTATGACTCGTTGGTCATTCTACAAGTCGTAACTGTACTTATACCTGTAGACTTGCAATTGCATCAGAGATTTGTCTTCCGTTTTATTTTGTTTCTATGTTTCGGTGTTTGTATTTCTTATTCTTTGTTATGTGACTCGTCAGATCAAAAATCTTGATGCTCACATGGGTCGTATGGCTGGTTTGCAGATACAATTCCTCCAAAGGGCAAACGAGCAATCCAATCCTTTCAACGGAGGTTGATTGATGAATTTTCTAAGGCAGAGAGATCTGAGGGGTCTTTCGGAGTTCATAGGGTCAGAACAGACCCCGAAGCTAATAGAACTCAGACCCAATCACTTGCAACATAGACTCCCATGGAAATTAGTAGTTCCTCCTAGTCTTAAGAAGAGGAACATGAGGGTAACGGAGATGGGTTTGATAGCAGCCTTTCCACAGATAACCCCCACACACTCAGGGTCAAAGTCCGAATCTGAGAGCATCTCCTAGCCCCAATAGGACAAAGTCAGTCACAGCCCCCAGCTGACTGCAGATGGTGTGTCCCAGGTATGAAGGAGATATATGACCAGGGATTAGAGTCCAAGGGACAGGGCAAATCGGTGCATTAATTTCATGAAGAGTCTAGACTGAATGACTCAGGGTTCAATAAAGTGCCAGGATTGGACAAAGAATTAGATAGACATAGGCTATGATGGACCACGTAGTAGCTAGGCAAGTATGCTCCTTTTGTAGTTCGTGAGTTTTATGCGGCGTATTTTGCTACACTCCGCCAGGGGTTACCAAAGAACAAGAAGCTGATCAAGCAGCCAAGGTTACCAGTGGTGCTAGTCCAGGGTAGGAGAGTTCCTATTTCGGAGGAGACCATTCGACGAATCTAGTTTGGGCCCACTTACAAAGTGCCTTAGTCTATCACAAAATATGATGGGCGCATTGATAAGATGAGGAGAGCGTTGACTGGGAAGGACATTGGGGCTAGGATAGAGCTTTTATGATGGATTGCTAGCCAAATTTATGAGGAGGGCTTACAACCAACTTGGGTAACAAACCACGCAAATCCTATTGTGAAGGCTCACCTCTCTTTCTGGGCCAATTTTTGGTGGTCCATTATCCGTAGATGTATCCGTCCTACTTTAATGGATAATGTGATAACCTTAGAGTGGGTTATGTTATTAGCCAACATCTTAGCTAGCTATGAGAAAGACTAGGCCGGGATTATATTGGAGCAAATCCACTAGTCAGCTGTCCGGACGAACACCTCACTACTATTTCCTGTGTTGATTTATCGGTTGTGCAATGCAGCAGCTATTCCTATTGATCCTCATTGGGACCAGCACATAGAGGCCACATGCACCATGAATCGTAGCCTGATTAAGGCTAACGAGAACCTGGTGGTCTTATCACTAGTAGCTCCTCCAGCCATTCTAGAGCCATTTCCAGTAGAGCCTCCGACTTATAGTGCACCTCCAGTTGCTACCGGCACCACTCCAACTGCTACAGAGCCTACGCCAGTTGTGGAGATTAAGTCCACACCGTCCTCTAGTACTCTAGCACCAGTAACAACTACTTTACAGGTTGATTCTATTATTTCTGCTGTTGTTTTTTCAGGCATTATTACGCAGGGTGGCTACGGCGGAGTCTATACTTCTGGCTCAATCTGCACGGGCCAGACCTTGGGTTGACTAGACCGTACGATACTTAGAGGAGAAAATGAAGGCATTCACCCGCGAGTTAGTAGATGAGAGAGTTAGAGCGGTGGATGCCGGAGTAGATACTTTTGAGGTTAGAGTCCAACAACAACTTGAGGGCACTAGAAGTACTGACATGAGCGTGGTGACTGAGGAGTTGGCCAAGTTTAAGGCCCACTTATTGTAGATGTTGGCAGCTCCTGTTGCAGTCCCGTAGGTGGCGCAGGTGGGGGATGAGACATTTGATTTGCTAACTGACCGTCCCGATGTCCATGGAAGTGGTCCCTTGAGCATGATGATAATTTAGAAATGAGCTAGAAGAGGCCTCGACCTGATGACCCAGCAGCCCCGGTGGAGGGGCCAATACCAGAGGAGGTAGTGTAGGAGTCGATCCTACTGGCGGCCATACAGCGAGACAGGGAGCAGTAACATCCACATGGAGAGGGTAGTTCATGTACAGCTGCAGCCCATATTGCTGAGAAGGAGATAATGCCCTATGACCCAACAGATCAGCCAGAGGCCGGTGCTTGATGCACCAAGATGTTTGACTTCTTTTGACCTCAGTTCTTATTTTGTCCTTATGAATACTTTATTCTATTGTTAGAAAATATTATATTGATGTTGGTTTTTAAATGTTTTATGTTGGATAATGTTTTTATTTTGGTTTTGGATATTCGTTTTTAAATGTTGGTTTTTAATGTATATATATCTAAGTCTATGTTTTTGTTATGTTCATCTTAGTATGTGTTTTTACTTTGAGGACAAAGTATCCTATTTTGGTGGTGTGTGGGAAGTTATGGATTAAGGTGAAGTCTGAGTAACCTCGAGTCCATAACTTCCCCTATTTTTGATCCCAAGGTTTTCTTGCTATGATTCTTTTTCCTTGTGGATATTTACTTTTCTCTTGAACCAGCATGTTTTAGGTAGTGTAGATAGTTTGTAAATACATATTGATGTTATCTGTTGGCATATACATAACTTTATATGTTCTTTAAATTTTGATAAAGAAATTAGGTACCCTCAAAAACTTTTTAGATTGTAGTTGTTGATGCATTCATACATTTTGAGTATCTGGCAATGTTTGTTCTGATAATGTAAAGGTAAGTTGAGGCTTGAAGCATGACCTGTGAGTCTATACTCGATAGTGGGTGCAATGCCATGTGTGTTGTGAGCTTATTTTACTGCATTCATGCATCTTGTATGAACTCAGAACTTGCCTTAGTACTCTAAGATTGGTTTGGTGATGTAGTTGATATGGAAAGGATCGTAGGCCTTTATTCTTTGAGTGAACCCACTTTTAGCCCAAATGACCCACCAAATGAGTGAGTGAATCCCTTGTTCCAAATTTTTGAGCTTCTCATGTACTCATTCGTTCTTGACACCTTGCTAGGTTAAACCTTGTTTGATGAAATACCTTGATATTGGCCCTGGTCTATCCTTGGACATGTGAACCTTAATTGAGGCTAAAAGCCTAAGTTGAGGGTGGCTACAAGTTGTGGCCTTGGTTTGAGGAATAGATATCGTGTACTTTAGCTAAGGCTAAAAGCCTAAGTTGAGGGTGGCCCTTATTGTGGTAAAGTAATGACAATGAGGTGGTTAGTTGGGAAATCAATAAAGAAATAAAAAATCAGCCAAGTGAAGAAAAAGAAAAGATAAGTGCCTTGAATTGAGAAAAAGTAGCAAGAATTGAGTTCAGAAATAAGGGACAACTGAAATAGAAAGAAAACACTTGAGAAAAAGTTTGAAACAGGAGAATAAGGGTGAATTTATTCAAAAAGGTTGGGTTACGAAAGCAAAAAGTGTTGGTAAACATGGTTCAAAGATAGGTTTTAGTCACTACTTGCCTTAACTGCTATACCAAAGCCCCCTGAACTTATGTTACAAGCTTGTAAGTTTTAAACTGATCCAACTCTACTTTATCACCAAGCAGAAGATGAGTATAAAGGCAAGCCTATGGTGTTAGTCAATATGCGTGAATTGCAATTGTGAGAGTGAGAATGTTTCCTCAGTCCTTGAACTCTAAATGCTTCTTGAGTGAGTAGGAGGAACTTCTTTTCTGTGAGAGCATTTGCACTACTTGATTAGCATATGGCTGCACCAATGATTGTGGATGTCCAATGCTCCTTACCCTATCATAGTTGTGTTACCAAAATATTCATCATGTTTTTTATGCTCAGCGACTCTGCGATTTGGTTTTGAAAATGATAGTTAGGTATCTCGATTAGAGTAAATGATATATATTCCACTGGTATAGCTACTATGTATTTCTTATTGTCTGTGTAGATTGAGTCGTTGCTTGATAAGAAGCAATAATTCTAAGTAGAGGGTTTTGATGTGCTGTGAAAATACAACACATTTGATGCCAAAAGCAAGGATTTTGTGAGTTCTTAATGTGACTTTTTATGGTTTTTATGTTTCTTTGTTGTTTTTGCAGAAAAGTTAGTTGGCATGATTTTGAAGAAAAATTGTAGATTTTGCTGAATCATAGGACATACGAGCTCACCTACGAGTCGTAGCCTAAGCTACGAGTCTTAAGGTGTGCCATAGCAAGAAACGGAGACCAAAAATCAGAAATCTGCTAAGTGGAGGTTACCCCTACAAGGCCACCCTACGAGTCGTAAGTCTCACTACGACTCGTATAGGTGGACTTGTAGCAGGAATTAGAGAGACAAAACGTTGGTCCAAAATAAACTAAAGGCCTAGACTATGAGAGTTGCATACGAATCGTAGCCCAAGCAATGACTCATACTAGTCAAATCCAAGATGCCAAGAACCTGATACGAGACCCCGACTATGACTCGTTGGTCATCCTATGAGTCGTACCTGCATGACGTACCAGCTTCTAGCTATCTTTTCTGTGCTATTTTCAAGGTTTGTTTGTAAACACTATGAATACTAAAGTTAGGGTTTTATTATGGGATTCCAGATTTTAGAACATAGAACTTGCCTTTGAATATTTTCTCAAGAATTTTTTAGGGTTCTTAGTTTAGTTTATTGTTTTCTCTTGGAAAACCCAATTTTTGGGATTGCAAATCTTTCTTTGTACACTTTGTCAATATATCAAGCATTGGGTTTGCAACTTGTGGTGTCTATACTCTTCACTATTCTTGGTAAAACTCTCAACTATGTCCTATATTTGCATTCTTGTTTGTTTTACCTTAGCCATGAGTAGCTAAGTACCCACAAATTGGGGTTGTGGGAACCATGGGTAGTTGACTTGAAATAACCTAGGTTTATTGCATCTCTATGATTGGGGTTTTGCATGTATTGGCTATTTCCCTTCATTATGATTGTTGTTTGGTGGTGGCCACCACTAAACCCCGCCTACTATCACGATCTCGACCAAGGTAGTAATAAATAGAAAAAGGGAAGTTGATGACAGGATTCGATTGATGTGATCTCATCTAATCAACCAAACTTGACTAAGGGGAGGTTGACTGGGACAATAGGTAATGGTTAGTTGGCACGCCATGGTGGCCGACCAAGCGCCATGGTGAAATTCGACCTTCACCTTCACAAGAGGACTAGAAGAACTTAAGTTACCATCCTGCATGCGAATCTCCAATTGTAGTTATGCTATCTAGGGTAATCGAGTCAACGAACCATGGGGAACACAATTCCCAAGTTATCCTAAAATTGAGTGTTTATTGAGTGTATTTCTTACTCCCCATTTAGATAGTTTAGTTATCGACACTCGAAATGATTGATAGTGAATTCTCGTGGTTGAACCTTGTATTCACTCTGGATTCGACCCTAACCTTCGGTTAGGTTAATTGCTTCCAATGACCGCTTTCTTATTGGAGCGTGAACATCAGATCATGAACACATATTGGAGGCTCTTATGATTGGTAAACACATCAACATGCACCCCATACATATAATGACGCCAAATTTTCAAAGAAAAAACCATGACGGCCAATTCAAGATCATGGGTAGGATAATTCTTTTCAGGAACTTTGAGTTGTCTAGAAGCATAGTGTCATGACCCAAGCCTTGGGCCTAGACGTGACATGGTGCAAGGGGAACCCGAAGGGACCCCAAGTAAGCCTCTTAGAACATCATTACACATCTTTGGTCGCGGATGTAATAGAAACAACATAAAAAAGTAAGAATAAGGGGCAACGGGACTAAGGGAAAAGCTTGCACAATATCATAATCAAGAAACAAGAGTCAAGTTCATATCATAGACATCAAGAACAATAGAGTCAAGGCTCTTAACATAGATACATAACATGTCCAACAAACCCTCTAATACATAGATAAGAGCGGGGGCCAAGACAAAGCAACTGGGATCACCCTCATAGTCAAAGTAGAAAATAAAGAAGATTGTCTCAATACATAATAAGAGCAGCATAGACTAAGGCCCCCGAAATGGAGGACTCACCAACTAGCTTAAGTACCATCGAATTAGCCACATGGAGGAGGACAATTAACTTGGAATTCGGTTCAGACATGGTGATATCATGTAGGCAAGAGTATACGTTAGTAGTTTGAATGTAATAAGTATGTAGGATGCAATGCAACAAGAGATAGCCATCTTAATTTAAATGCATAGCAATAGGCAATAAACAACATATAACAATATGACATGTATGCTTAATGCTAAAGTTAGTCATGCTTAATAACTCATGCTTATATAAGATATTATATGTGTATAATAGACCAAGCTAGATTTCCAAGGTAGAAACCCCTTGGTAGGCTAGTGATTATGCTGCCCCATCACTTAGATGGTGAAGTACTAACCCTTCACTCGGTTGCTGATGATGCCGCCCCATCACCTAGGTGGTGAAGTACTGACCCTTTACTCGGTTGATGAGTACAAACCCCCAACTCGGTTAGCGAAGATGCCGCCCCATCACTAGGTGGAGAAGTACAAACCCTTACCTCGATTGATGAGTACAAACCCCCATCTTGATATCTTGGGTTCCTAGACCCCCTGAATTGGGCATGGTCTAATGCAACACTTCATATAGGATTTATCATATACATAAGCTCATTTCATCATCATAACATCAATCATATAATATCTCATGCTTTATACGTTCACCTCCTCAAGAAACCATGACCAGACATTTTAACAAACACTCGACTCTGTGGCTAAAAAGTAAAAAAGATATATCAAAGTAGTTTTGATGATTCAATATTCTTATTACTTCAATTCGAAGTTCTTAGTTACTTCGACTAGATGAGTCCTAATGAAGGAATAATCAAGTCATAATTCATTGGTTGGTTGTATCATTAACCATTTCTTTTTTTGGTACTAGGAATTTATCATGAATCCATTAATTTCTATTGCTTCTGTTATTGATGCTGGATTGGCCGTAGGGCTTGTTTCTATTTGACCTGGAGTTGGTCAAGGGACTGCTACGAGTCAAGTTTTAGAGGTTATCGTAAGACAACCTAAGGCAGAGGGAAAAATTTGAGTTACAGTATTGCTTAGTCTAGCTTTTATGGAAGCTTTAACAATTTATGGACTGATTGTAGCATTAACACTTTTTATTTGAAAATCCTTTTGTTTAATCTTAGCTTAGAAATAGGAAAAATGTATTTATTTTTCCTATTTTATTGCCTTCGACTCGTCGTCATGCAATATAGAGATGAAATCATGCAAGAAAACTCATGTAAAACCACCAATCAATACCTTGAAACACCCTCAAGCATTATACATCAAAACCCCTCATCAAATCTTACATTAGATCCAAGATTTATAGCTCAAAACATAGCAAAACATTTACAACTTTACCCAGCTTTAACATAGTTCATAGACATGTTCATAATAGTGAACCCATTTGTAAAATCAACTTTAAATCATGCAAATTGTGTAAAAATGAGATTAGGACACCATGGGTGAAAGGACCGAATGGCTAAAACCCACATACCATAGCTTTGAAGAAGCCCTTGATGAAGATTGAAAATGGAGGCTTGAAGCTTGAAGCTTGAAGAAAATCCTAAGTGTTTGAGTAAGTATTGGGACATGTTTAGGATTATATGAGGGTAAAATAAGGGTAAGTATCGGTAAAACCATGTTTGGGAATACTTGGGCCTAAGACCCAAAAGCCTTGGACCGGGATAGAAATCACTGGCAACAAAATACACAGGTCTGCATCTTGTCCGCGACGCAGACCTATCGCAGAGGCCAAATTAACACATGTCCATGACAGCTTCGTGTCGCGGATCGATATTGGATAAGAAAAATTATGAAAATTGCAATTGCTAATCGTTTGCTCTTAAATCGGGGTTAGACCCTTCTCCCCCTAATTTTGACCCCCTGAATAAGAATATAAAGTTGAATTTTAGATATCGTGTACGGATTTTGAGATGTATGGAAATGAAAATTTTGAACATTTTGTGGCACATTTTCGGGCACTTTATGGGGTTGTTTCAGATAGGCTATCACCTTACCATTTTGCATCAAAACACAACCCAAATCAATTCAGAAGGCATCACAATACACAACAAACCCTTCCAACCCTTTTGGTAGAGACAAGATAGAAGCAGAGACAAGCTTATCCTTCAAGGTTTAGAAACTCCTTTCGCACTCATCGATTCACAGAAACTTTTCCTTCTTTTGGGTCAACTTAGTCATGGGAGAATCAATAGAAAAGAACCCATTCACAAACCTCCGGTAGTAACCTGCTAAGCCAAAGAAACTTCTAATATACAATAGCGTCTGATCTAGGCCAATTTCTTATCATATTCGTCTTTTTAGGATCCACCTTAATACTATCCCCCGACACCACATGACCTAGAGAGGCAACCTCCTTAAAAAAATTCACATTTTTCATAAATAGCATATAATTTCTCTTCCCTCAATTTTCCAACACTACCCTCAAATGGCTCACACACTCCTCCTCACTATGAGAATATTTCAGAATATCATCGATGAAAACCACAACAAACAAATCAAGGTAGTGTTTAAAGACCCTATTCATAAGATCCATGATGATAGGCATTGGTCAACTCAAAGGACATTACCACAAATTCATAATGCCCATACCTAGTCCGAAAGGCTGTCTTTGGAATGTCGCACTCCCTCACCTTCACTTGATGATACCCGGGTCAAAGATCAATCTTAGAGAAGTGACTAACCCCTTGAAGTTGGTCAAATAAATCATCAATCCTTGGTAGAGGATACTTATTCTTTATGGTGACCCTATTAAGTCGCCGGTAGTCAATACACATTCTAAGGGACCCATCTTTCTTCTTCACAAACAACACTGGTGCACTCCCAAGATGATTGGCTAGGCCTAATAAAACCCTTCTCCAATGAATCCCTCAATTGGTCCTTCAACTCCTTTAACTCCATCGGGGCCATATGATAAGGGGGAACAGAAATAGGTTAAGTATTGGGAAGGAGGTCTATACCAAAGTCTATTTCCCTTTTGGGAGGAACATTGGGAAGGTCATTTGGAAAGCCATCAAGAAACTCACTAACTACTAGAACCGACTCTATAGGAAGGACTTTGGACTCCACATCCCTCACCTCACAAAATGTTAAAGATACCCTTTAGAAATCAACTTTCGGGCTTTAATGCAAGAGATAAACTTACCCTTGACCGCCACATCATGATTCTCCCACTCAAGAATGGGTTCATTTGGGAATCGGAACTTGACCCTACGAGTTCTTCAATCAATATAAGAATAATATGCATGCAACCAATCCATCCTAAAATGACATCAAAATCCACCATATCCAACTCAACAAGATCACAAGGCAATATTTTATGCAAGATGCAAATGGGACAATTTCTATAGACCTTTGTAGCAACAATAGATGCACCAATGGGAGTACACACCTCATAAGACTCACACAACAATTTGGGCTCAGCATGAAACCTTTTAGTAATAAGAGGGGTAACAAAACAAAGAGTGGCACTCGGGTCTATTAATGCATAACATCAAAATCAAATACTTTTAACATTGGTAACGATATCGGGTACCTCATCTACCCCTTGCCTCCCTTGAAGAGCATAAAACTGATTATGACTTGGGGCACCACCTTGTTGACCTTCACTCCCCAAAGGAACTGCATTAGCACCCAGCCTTGAGGATAAACATCTTTACCCTTATTGCCATTACATTGACAATTAATCATCTTGTGGCCTACTTCCCCACAACAAAAACAAGCATTGATATACTTCAAGCATGGGCCACCTGGACCCTTACCACATTTTGGGCACATAGCATTAGGCATCACACCACTAGCTCCTTGGGCCCTTGGGTAGTCATTCGTAAAACTCCTATTAGGAGCATGAGAATACACTTGGACTTGATGAAATTGGCCACCCTTGGGAGTTTGGAACTTACCATCAAAATGGGCCCTTTTGGCCTCGTGACCTCGTCTATTCCTCAATTTCTCCCCCTTCAATTTTTCAGAATAAGTCATCAAGCGAGACGAATCCATATCACTAATCAACATAGCGGTCTGACACTCCTCATTTACCAAATCGGATACATATATCACAAACTTATTCATTCTAGATCTTGGATCATCCACCAATTGGGGAGAAAATTTTGAGAGTTGGTTGAATTTGAGGGCATACTCCCTCACACACATAGATCCTTGCTTCAAATTCATGAACTCCATCATTTTGGCCTCCCTAAGCTCAAGAGGGAAGAATCGATTCAGAAATGCCGCCTTAAATTCCTCGTGTAGAACCACATTGTTGTTGCCCTTCTCCTCCTTCCAATGAGTATACCATACTTGGGTCAGACCCTTGAGTTGGTAAGCCGCAAACTCCGCCTTTTCCTCCGATCTAAGACACATAATAGCCAACACTTTGTATACCTCATCACTAAAGTCGTTAGGGTCCTCATCCACTATAGATCCGTTAAACTGCGGTGAGTTCATCCTCATGAAATCCCTTACCTTAGATGCCAGAGTAGGAGCATGAGGGGCTTGAGCCCCTTAGTTGACTTGATTAGCCACAACTTCATCTAGCAAGGTGAGAA
>JAPFFP010044037.1:0-12737 GCA_026153255.1 Solanum medicagineum
TATAGAGAAGTTTGATATGCTGCAGGTCCTAAGCTGATAATTATGTAGCTGAGGCAGCAATATTTTGGGAAGCAATTTTCACCTCTCAGCTTAATGACAACTGTAACAATGCATGTAACAACTTGAATAAGTTTTCTGAGGATGTCATAAGTTTCGGATAAAGCATGCCAATAATCAGCAATTCCATTCATGTTAGGGTAAATATTCAAATATCTCATCGTATTTAACTGAGCTATGACGTTCTCAGTGCCTTGTGTAGGGCCATTCTTGATTGTCACGGACAAGTTCCGAAATATCAGTTGCGTTAATGCATACCTCACAAGTCTCTAAAGGCACAAACTTTTAGCCAAAGGTACTTCCTCACATTGTATTTGTTCGTAGATCTAAGTATCAATGTTAATCCTTTTTCAAAATAGTATAGCAGTTTTGCCTATGCATGTTACCATTCTGTCTTTTTTATTAGCAAAGGCGTAATACATGACGTACTTTTTAACTTGGTCTCAGCTAATATATCTAAAACTATAACCTTCAACTTTGGGTGTGCATAATTAAATTCTTGTATAAATTTGAATAAATAAAAACATACATCATGTGAAATATACTCAATTGATTTGTATATGTTACATAGGACATGTGTGTTTACCTATTCAACTTTATATAAATTTAAGTGTTTATTTGTGTACATCCAAAGTTGGAAGGACATAGATGCCAATTGAGACCAAATCAAAAAAAAAATACATTTATATATTATGCCTTCAGTAGATCATGTACTGGTTGTAGGAGATGCTTGCACAAGCCCTAATGCTCAGTTGCAAGCTCTTTCTTTTGTGGTACAGGTATCCCTGAACTCGATAAATAATGAAATCATTTCTTGGGCCCATGTCATGACCTAAGCTAGACGCTGCATGTGACATGTCGATTAGAACCCCGAAGGACTCCAACGAAGCCTCTTAGAATTTATCGCATACATAAGGTAAGTAAAGACATCAGGAATGTGGAATTAAAAATAGGGGAATCTAACAAATTCAACATAGGATAACAATAGTATGAAAGACAACATAGATTCCAAGTACAACATATGTTTGAATAGCCTCTAAACATAGATGAGTTATTAGGACAGACTCTAGTTTACTCGATAAACAAACATGAATTGAATTAAGGAAAGTAACAAGTCTACAGGTGAACACAAGCACATCCTCAGACCATAAGGACTTGCAAATCCTGATATTTGAAAGGATAACAACTAGCCACGTGTAGGAGGAACGCCTTGCACTTATGTTATAAAACAATATGGCAAAAAATAGTATGTAGTCAGTACGTTTGAATGTATCTAGTATGTGGGAATGCAACATGTTATAAGCCATGATATGTAATTGACCAAAATAAAGTGCATGATAAACATTTAAAGTAAAGTATGATTGAAACATGTGTCCATACAATGCATAGTAAGAATCATAATGTAAACCTTTAAAGAAGTGCAAGTCATAAGAATTTATTATCATATGTGGGATATCAACTGTAACTGACCATAAGACCATGTTAGCTATAATATGGGATCCCAATGTTGCCTCTACACCAGAGAAAAGGGAGACTACTGTCAATGTAGGTGCTACCTCATAAACGGGTCATAACATAGGCTATATGTGGATCTACTAGTAAGTCAATTAAGACAAAAATCCTACAGTGCCATGTAGTTATAGAACTAGAGATTGCTATTAGAGACGCCTTAGGTCGAGTCTCCATCTCAAAATCTACTCAATGCTAAGTCAAATTCCAGCAGAGCACTTATTATAAATTATAAACCTTAACATGTGGAAATGCATTAATTAGTTATCAATTCGTTTCATAAATGCTTAGTCATGGAATAGCTCATTTCATAATGATTCACGAAGTGAGCATTGTCCTTTTATCATTATGAATTCATACTTTGATGAGAAAACCTCACAATCATTCATAAATTTATGGGGAGTATCATAAAAACTTAATTCATTCTTTTCATAAAGCTTGCATGAGAACCTTAACCATTCATGATCATAATTCACAGTGAAAATTAGGGTAAGAGTATGGGTTCATAAGTAATTGATGTAATTTGGATAAAATCATGCATAATCATGAAAAATAATACTAGTTGAAATCATAATTGAAAGAATCCATAATGAATTTCATGAACCCTAGATGTCATTTAGGAGAAATTGAATGAACAATCTTAAATTCATGTAATAATTATCAATTCATGAATAATTGAATCAATAATAATGGGTAGAAAACATAATTCATGAAATCTCATATTAATCATCAAAATCCTAAACTTTTATATTGAAAATTCATTGAAAAAGATGAAAATTTCTTAGGCTCCATGGATGAAAGGAATTTATGAATGAATACCCACATACCTTAGGTAGACCCTACCCTTGAAACTTGAAAGAAAAATTTGAAATCCTTGGAACCCTAGCTTGATAAGGAAGATGACCTTGGGAGAGAAAAACCTTGAGAGAATCTTCTAATTTTAGGTGGGATTTAAGAGAATGAAAGATTTGGTTGATAGTAACCACTAAATCCCATTTAAAATAACTCAAAACAATGTATCACACCCAAATTACACCTCCAATTAAGGTATAAGCGGTCGCTGTTCAAATATAGAATGTAACGATGGTTAAGGTCAACCACACGAGGAATATGGTCTAGACTTGGAGTAATTAAATCAATTTGGATTAATTAATCAACTTACTTCTAGAAAAGGGGGTTTTGATGTAAAAACAATAATTTAAACCTAAACTAAGATCAACAGTCAATTCACGTATTATTGATTCAGAGAGAGGAGTAACTAGGGTATTGTATTCCCTATGAATTTCGAACGCAGTATAACTTAATAATTGTAACCTTTTCCAGCGTTTCGCATGCATAACTGATAAGTTTTGTTCACCTTATTTCTTGGGTCAGCAACTAGACAAATTTTACCACACAACTTGGCCGTCTATGGGTGTGTCACATTACTTACCGTTACCTTGTCCCAGTACAACCATCCCTTGTGTCATTCAAGTTGATTAAACGAGTGTGCTTATGTTGAATCCTGTTATTTTATCCCTTTTCTCATTCATTTTCCCCTTAGATCGACGAGTAAGAACAAGGCTAGTTCTAATGTTAGCCACCATTAAAAAATATTCAAAACGAAGCAATAAATAATACATGCATGCACACTTTCCAAGAATTACAAATTTTTTGATTTTTACTTGTTAGTTCTTCATGGTTCCCACAACCCTAGTTGTCGATTTAGCTACTCATGTTCATTGTAGATGAAGAAATCATGATTGAATTTGCATAATTTAACATTTACCAATGAAGAATTGATGAACTAGAAATTCAAAATCTTCACGCAGATCACAATAATGAAATCCACAGATAAGCATTCTGAGAGCTGTCAGACTAGGTAAAACCTGAATTAATCGTGGTGCACTTGCGGAAAACTCCTTGCCGAGGGCCTGTGCACCCCCGGGATTAGTCGGGGCTCTAAGAGACTCAGACACCCGGTGCAAATCAAAATAAAAAAAATCTCCAAGAACACGCTAAAATAAAGTGATAATGTAAGTCTGAAGTTTTCTACGTCAAAAAATACCTAAAAACCTATTTATAATAAAAGAAATCTAAATCCTAAACTGATTAGGAAAACTGGAATTGGGGCCTTCCACGAAATAAGTTATGGGTTGTACATGTGTTGACAGCTCATGGAATGGTTTCATAGTCTGCATCCTCAAAAATTGCCTTCATTGTACGAACTGCCTAACACGGTCCCTAGATTGACTTACAAATCGTAAATTGCCTTCGTCTTGTTAAGTTAACCATGTAAATTCTCCGGGCCTCAAGCCAAGAACTGACCTACGGGTCATAGAACAAGCCACAACCTGTCCTGTTAACTCATAGTTTTAATTTCAGGAAAACAGGTCGTAACTGGTTCAGGACTACGAAACCCATCTATGACTTGTGGATCAAACCACAGACCATATATGGTCTTTTACATCATAAAAAACCTTCAACTTGTGCAGATTATCTCTTAACTCCCCAAATTCTGTATTCCTGCAAAATCAACATAAAAACACATCAAATCTACTAATATCGCTTAGAGAACGTACAAAATTCTAAGTTTAAAGCATTAAAAGTGTCGTATTTTGGCAGCATATCAACACTCTCAACTTAAAATTGTTGCTTGTCTTCAAACGACGGACTTAGTCTAGCATAAGCAGCACAGTCGACACATAGACCTCAATCTCATGACATACATCATGTCTCAGTCAATTACAGGTACCCATTCAAACTAGAAGTGTAGATACAAGATAATTATCAAACAAACTCAAGCGGATCAACGCATGACAGAGTAACTTTGACAGAAAAGACAATATAAGTAAGCAATAATCACCGAGATGGTCTACAATTAACAATGTAATTCAAGTGCACTCACATAAAGAAGTCCCATTTCTCACTCAAACTGATGTATTTTTATTCAATGCTAAGAACTGACTAATACACTCATACTCACAAATTGATATTCGAACACTCTGTACAATACCATAGACTTGTCCCTATATTCATGACCATGATATTTGACTAGTTGAGCTAGGATCACTATAAGACTTTCTTAGCTTGTAATGTAGGCTTGGGGGACTTGGCAGGATACTTTTGGAGCATAGTGACTAATTGCCCTCATTGGTATTGCGCTGTTTTACACTATGCCTTACCAATACTGTCATTTCAACTCATTGTTCCCTCTTTCCTATTTCAAACACTTTCGGGTGCACTTATTCTATTTTCAGCTTATTACCTTTTATTTTTTCTCAATTCCTTTTCTTTTCGGCTCATATTTTATATATTTTTCTCACACCCGCTTCATATTTTTCCATTTTTCGTTATATTACTATGCTTTTCTTTCTGTCGTGCTGTGATTTCTTTGTAGCAACCACCCTCAACTTACGCTTTTGGCCTGAGTTGATGTGCACAATATTCAAGGGGACCAACGCCAAATTCAAGATTTACACAGACAAAAAGGTTCAGTGACTTAGGTATTTACAAAGAAAAGGTACATGTACGGTTCAAACATTAGGATCAAGGGATACACGCTGCGTTGGTTATTTTAGGCTAAGTGGATTAATATGAACGATGACCTATGATCCTTTCCTAACCAACTAACATACAGTCTCGGTCAGATTAACAAAGAAAGTTCTGGATTGAAATACAACATACGAATTACACAATAAAGCACACACACTTAAGGACTGAATACACTATCTATGTAGAATCTCGGATCATGCTTTTTATAACAATATAGCCTTATCTTATAAGAACAAACACTATCAACTACCGATCCACATGGTTGTTATCTAAACTACCTTTTTAAGCACATCCTCAATTTCAAAAATGGGGGGGGGGGGGGCATTCTTTAGTATAGATGCCATAGATATCAGTACAATGTGCTAGTAATACTACTTATACATCCTAAACGTGCCAGGTCAATATGTAGTAAGTGTCCTTAAGGAAAAAAAACACACGTAAAAAAAACTCCACGGAGTGTTGTCGCCCAAGCTACACCTCCTTTTTGAAGGATAAAGCGGTCATTATCAAGATATATAACCTAACCAAGATTAGGGTCGAACCCACAGGGAATATGGTAGACTTAGAGTAATTTCAAGCAATTCGAGTTGATTAACCTACTTATCTCCCCGGGGGAAGGGAGTTGTAAAACTGTAGAAAGAAATCCCAAACTAAGGCACGTATGTAAAACCAGTAAGAAGAGTAACTAGGGTATTGTGTTCCCCATGATTCCCTAATTCGGTATTACCAGATAATCAAATTCTTTTCTAGTGTGTAGCATGCTGAAGGATAAGTTAAAGATCCAGGTGAGAGGCAAATTTCAAACGTGATTTGATCCATCTTCACAGTGTGACATTACTAATCCTTACCTATTGTTCCAGTACAACCTCCCCTTGATCCAGTTTGGGTGATTAGACGTGAAACATCAATCGAATCCTGTTAATTAATCTCTTTTCCTATTCATAACTACCTTGATCTAGTCAATAATACTAGACGAATTATAATGTAGACCACCATTAAAAAGTAATCAAAGTGAAGAGAATTAATTAGTATATATGCATGCACACTTTCCAAGAATTACAAATTATCCAATTTTACCTTATTAGTTCTTCGTGGTACCCACAACCCTAGTTGTGGATTTAGCTACTCATATTCAATGTAGCTACAAGAATCACGATATAGCATAACATAATTACACATTTACATGAATGAAATTAAGAACAAGAAATCCAAACTCTTCAATGAAAATTATAAGTATGAATTAAGATCACTCACAATGTTTCTCACCTGTTCCTAACTGTTCCATACGAAAAATAACCTAAAAGACCTATTCAAAATATTAAAATACAAAACCAAATCAAAATAAGAGACCTGGATCGGCAGGCACTACGGGCATCTTTAGAAGCCGTATAAAGTTCTACGGCCTGTAATCGGGGCTTCGTGGATTTCATCTGCAAATCGAGGTTGACTTCTACGAGACCTATCTACGGATCATATAAAGACTTACGGCCTGTGAAGGGTTTCATCTGATGACTTTTTAGCAACTTTCCACTTTCTGATCCTAAGGATACGACACCATATCTACGACTTGTAAAAAGTTTTATGGCTTGTCTGTATGTTCGTAGATTCAACTTCAGAAAATCTCCCTTCATTGGATTTTCCTACGCTACCAACTCTATGGCCCGTGGAAACTTTCACGACCTGTGAAAGGTGTCGTAGAACAACAAACACTTCAATTTCTGCACACTTAGCCGAAAATCATGCCAACCTGTAATCCTACAGAAAACTATAAAAACACATGAAATCTACTAACATCACTTTGAGAACACACAAAATTTCAAATTTTAAGCATCAAAAGTGCTGTACTTTGACAACACAACACCCTCAACTTAAAATTGTTGCTTGTCCTCAAGTGACGAACTCAATCAACATAAGCAGTACAGTAACACACAGACCTAATCTAATGGCACACATCATATCAAACTCAAGCACAAATACCCATACCACTCATAAATGTATATCTAATAGCTATTAAGCGAACTAATGTAGATCAATATATGTCACAGTGCAACTTAAGTAGAAATCACTGTGTTAGTCTAAAATCAATAGTGCAATGCAAGTTCCCTCACAAAAAGAAGTCCCATATCCCACTCATGATGATATTTTTAGATTCAGTGCTTGGGACTACACAAAATCACTCACTCTTGATAAAGATATTCAAATACCATGCTTAATACCATATGCTTGCCCCCACACTCATGACTATGACCTTCGACTATTTGGATCAGGATCACTTAGGACTTTCTTGGCTTGTAATGTAGGCTCAAGGGGATTTGCTATGATGTGTTGGGAACATAGTGACTAAAGGCCCTTCTTGACACTGCATTATTATTCTACACTTTTTCCCTACCAATACTTTTCAACTTTTCACTTCATTCTTCCCTTCTCCTATTTCAAGGTTTTTTGGGTGCCTTATTCTCAATTTTAGTTCATTGCCTTTTTATTTTCACATCATTTTTCATTTTAGCTCATTGATTAGGCATCTACTCATTTTTCTTGCACCCAGAGCACATTTTTATCCCTTTTTCCATGTATCACTAGCTTCCACCTCATTTTTTGTGATTACCCTTATACCAACCACCCTCAACTTAGGCTTTTGGCTTGAATCGAGGTGCACAAGATCCAAGCTATGAAGCAGGGCCACTTTTGGTAGTCATCCTCAACTTAAACTTTTTGCCTCAGTCAAGGTGCACAATATTCAAGGAAGGACCAGAGCCAATATCAGGATTTTACATTTAACAAGGCTAGGTAACTGAAGTTTTTACAAAGAAAAGGGTACATGGAAGGCTCAAACATTGGGATCAAGGAATACATTACACATTTGGTTGGTTATTTAGGCTAAGTGGACTAATATGAACAATGACTTAAGATCCTTTTCTAACCAACTAACCTACAGTCTAAGTCAGAGTAATAGGGCAAGTTCTGAATTGAAACACAGTATGAGAATTTTGCAAAAAATGCTAACACACACATGGAATTGATTGCACTATTAACAAGAACTCTCAGATGATGCTTTTCATCACAATTCAACCTCACCTATCAAAACAAGCACGGTCAAACAATCAAATATGCATGGTTTCTATCTAGACTAACTAACAAAAATTTTGGGTGGGCATCATTTTTCCGCAAAAAAACAAAAAACAAAACAAACATATGCCATAGACATCAGTACTACATGCTACTAATACTACTTACATATCCTAAACATGCCGCCTCAACAGAAAGTAAATATCCTTAGGGAAAAAGATCACAGGAAAGAAAATTCCTCAAATTCAAAATTTAGGATAGTTATAGGCCAATGTTACTTAGACTTCACTGAGGCTTATAACTACCCACACCCTATCGGAAAAGCTTTGCAGTGTCCTCAATGCACAAAATAAAGTAGTAAAGCACAAGGGTCATGAAGGAACATACCTGGGCGTCTAAGCATCGATCTCTGGCTAAGTCTGGCCACCCTCAACCTGTCTTTTGGCCTCCTCAATAGTAGGATCATGTCTAGAGGGTCCAGTGCCCCTCATTCTCTCTAGCTCACGAGCTTATGGAATCTCCTCATCCTCATCGAGTGTACTCTGGTGAGCTCATACTTCTGCTCCTTTGTCAACCCCGTCTCTAGTCTTACTGTATCTAGATCATTGACACTGGGCTTCTTCCCGAGGAAAGGGAGTGAAGTCTCCTTTTGAACAAATAGATCTACCACCACCTATGTGCGATCGACTAGTGGGAACACAATTCGTCCTGCTAGTGCTAGTGTCATATCGTCTCATAGCAGCTGGATCTCTACCTAAATGGCCATCATGTCTACAGACCGTGCTGAGCTGATGCTCTGCTGTACTTGCTGCTCAACTGCATCAATGCGACTGTCCACGGGTGTAAGTCTCTCTTGAATAGCAGCCACCACGAATGCTTGCATATGAGCCTCAATCTCTGAAATGGCCTGGCGAACCTAGGACTGAATCTACTGTAATAACAGAGTCAGCTGTGACTAGTGTGGGCCTGCCTCTACGGCATGGCTTGAATAGAAATTGGCCGACACATAGATCATGCCAGCAGGTTTTTGTCAGTGTGGGCACGACCTCTGGGGCAATAGTACTAGTCGTGGGGGCCCTTCAGCAATGGGAGCACCAGCAGTGGTGAAACAGCCCCAAAAAGTACCCTAAAATATGCGTAGGAAATTGTCATAATCGTAATTTCCATATATCTCAAAATCCACGCGTGATATCGAAAATCTGACTTCATGTTGTTGATTAGGGGGAAATAGGTCTAACCTTGATTTTTAAGCAACCGCATCAAAATTTGGAAAACGCAAAATGCGATTTCTAGAGAGCAATCTGCGCCCCTGGCGCATCCTGTGTATTTTGTGCACTATTTTCTATCTCGGCCCAAGACTTTTCGGTCTTGGTCCTAAGTAGTCCCATGCTGGAAAATACCTATACTTAGCCATATTTTCACCCTCATATCCTTCAAAACATTCCCCAATACTCACTCAAACACTTAGACAAATATTTTACTCCAAATTTCAAGTCCCAAAACTCATCCGGATCTCAAGGTTCTCATTCAAGCTTCAAGCCTCAATTTTCAATCTTCTTTAAGGATTCTCCAAAGTCAAGGTATGTGGGTTTCTTTCATGTGTTCCTTTCAACCATGATGCCCAAGATTTGTTTTACCTAAAATTGCATGATTTAAAGTTGATTTACTCATGGGTCTTACTTATTATGAACTTCACTGCACACTATGTTGGAGTTTCATGAAATTGTGATTGTTTTAGCATGTTTTAAGCTATGAATCTAAGATCTATTATGAGATTTGATGAAGAGTTTTGATGTATATTGCTTGAGGGTATTACCAAGTATCTATTGATAGTTTTACACTAAATTTTCTAGCATGATTCCACTCTTGAATTGCATGGTTTTTACAGTAGCACTACACACCCCCAAGTGTTTGACAAAATGTCTGGTTAATGTATTTTGAGGAATTGAAGGTCCAATATATGTCTTATGAGTTGAATGACTTTGTGATGATGAAAGGAACGTGTGTATATGATATTCTCCTATATAGTGTTGGAAAGTGACCATGCCTTACTTGGGGGTTAAGAGCCTGGGTAACCATGTCGAGGGGTTTGTACCTTGATACTAATTAAGGGGTTGTGGCTTGATAACCGGGTTGAGGGGTTAGTACCTCAATCACCAGAGGTGGTAGGGTGCGACTATCCACCAACCAACCAAAGGGGTTCGTACCTTGGTAACCGGGTTGAGGGGTTAGTTCCTCAATCACCATGGATGGTAGGGTGCGACGATGCACCAACCAACTAAAGGGGTTTGTACCTTGGTAACCTACAGGTACTATAATGATGGTCTCTTCTTACACATGTATTATATTCCATGTAAGCATGTTTTACTTAGGCATTGATCATATATGCCATATTGTTATTATGCTACCTATTGCTTACTATTATATATTTTGATTATGATGCCTATCTCTTGTTGCATTGCATCCTACATACTTGATATATTCAAACGTAGTAATGCATATTCTATGACCACATGATGTCACTATGTAGGAATCGGAGCCCCACTTGATCATCCTCCTCGACGTGGCTTGTACGATCTCTCTCAAGCTAGTTGGTGAGTTCTCCATTCCGAGGACAATGTTTATGTTCTTATGTTAAGTATTACAACTCTCTTTCTTTATTGTATATTTTGATTGTGAGGGTGAGCCCAGTTGGTTGTCTTGCCCTCCGCTAAGTTTTACCTGTTAGAGGTGTTATTGGACATGTTATATATGATGCCATGAGCTTTGACACTCTCTTGACTCTTGATGTTTATGATATGAAAGTTGTCCCTTAGCACCGTCCCTATTTACATACTCTTATTATATTTTATTGCTTTCGCGACCAAGGATGTGTAATGATATGTTAAGAGGCTTGCTTGGGGTCCGTTCGGATTCCCCATGCGCCGTGTCACGTGTAGGCCCTAGGCTTGGGTCGTAACAAGTGGTGGTAGATGAAAGCTTAGGCAGTGGCACAATAATGAACATCTTTTGCATCTGAGCCTGAGGGCGTGGTGCTCGCTGGAGGGCCATTGAATTATCATCAGTCTTTATCAGGCTGACATCAAGTGTCCACTGAATCTGGATCAGTGAGTCCAAATGGTGTAGTATCTCCACCTCGACTCTATATAGAGTCTATAAATCAGGCACGGGAAGGGGATGGAGGTGGACCTCTTTAGGGCCGCCTCATGTATTTGCTCCGCAATTCGGTAGGCGCAGTCGATCTCATAGCTAGCCAAGATGCTAGAAACCATTACTGCATTATCTGGTATCAGTGTATTATCTGCAAGTGTGGGCGAGATTTTTCATCTCACCACAACCCACAAAAAGTTTTCGATGAAGCTGAGTGAGGCCTTTACTATGGGCTCTGCTGACGTAGAAATCCACTCAGGGTCTTAGCCCTACTCTGCTATATGGTTTGCAACCCACCTCTTCAAAGAGGCCTTGTGGGCCTGTCTCTCATAAGGGCATTATCCCAAGTCTGCCCTAATCTCCTGTCGAACACTATTGTCGACCTGGGGACTGGGAACTCTGACCCAAATAACATTCGGTGGATAGTTGTGTCTTGATATATCCACCTGTCGACCCCTCACCCTCGTATGTATCAATCGGGGCTAAGTAAGGGTGTAACACCCCATATCTTACAATACTAGTATTATGGAAATGAAACATGATATGGTTTGGTCAAATTAGCGCCCAATTTTAAAAGTGCTTGGATCACATATTATAGGGCGATATGTGCATCTAACGCTAACAAAGTTGACACATAAGACAACCAAGTCCAATAGAATGATGCATGTAAAAGGAGCTTCCAGGAGCCGAAAAAAAGCTAACTTTTGCACCTGTGCTAGTACTTCCAGAAGGCACCGAGGGGTATGCAGTGTATTGAGATGCTTCAGGGAAGTGTACTAACACAACATGGTAGGGTAATTGCTTATGCATCTAGACAGCCACGATCACATGAGAAAAACTACCCAACTCATGATCTCGAGCTAGCAGCGGTTGTATTTGCTCTGAGAATATGGCACCACTATTTGTATGGGGTTCACGTTGACCTATATACTGAGCATAAGAGTTTATAATACATCTTTAAGCAGAAAGACCTAAACTTAAGATAGCAGAGATGGCTAGAGCTAATAAAGGTTTATGACGTTGATATACAATACCATCCGGGGAAGGCAAATGTGGTAGCTGATGCTCTGAGTCTAGCTGATGCTCTGAGTCATAAGGCAATCATGAATACTGGTGATCAAGATGTGATAAGTCAAGGAGTGGATAAGGATCTACATCAGCTAGCCTGTTTCGGAGTTCGCCTTCTGGAAAATCTAAAGGAAAGGGTTATTGTGCATAATGCTGCGGAGTCTTCAGTGGTAATGGAGGTGAAAGAAAACTAGTTCTAGGATCCTATTCTATGATAGCTAAAGGAAAAGGTAAGTCAGGGTACGATAAAGGGCTTTGACCTTACACAAAATGGATTACTTTACTACCAAAATAGATTATGTGTGCCTGATATTAATGGATTAAGAAAGAGGATAATGGAAGAAGCCCATCAT
>JAPFFP010044038.1:0-12736 GCA_026153255.1 Solanum medicagineum
AACAAATGAGAGAATGGTAAATGACCTGTATAGCTATGATGTTCTGTTAGTGTTAAGAGTATGGTGTTTGATGCAGTACTGTGAGGAGTATATTGAGTTTGATAAATTAAGTATGTGTGTGATTGTATTGGGGATCATACATGTTGATTATGAGTGGCTAAAAAAAATTAATTAAAAGAAAAAGAGAGAGGATGGGGTTAGATGAATGAAAATATTTGATGGGGGCACTATAAAAGGAGTATCTTGTATCACTCGACCTTAATTTTGTGCATTCTCATGTGGCTACCGACTTCATTATGGACATATTTTAAAGTATTACTCTCTGCCTATTCTCACTTGTGTCTTCACTTTTGTAGACAAATCCTTAGTAGTGGATCGGGTGAATCAATCCTATAATTTTCTCTTAATAAGACCCATGATATTTGTCCATTATGAATGAGGAGTGATTGATCCAGGATCATTTCTATTGTAGCGGATATTATTGGTTCAGAATTTAATCCTTGATATATGAGAAAACATTTTCCTAATGGTTGCATTATGGTCGAGTGAGTATTGATTGTGATTGGGTTCATTGGTTAGTCTGTGACTTGAAAATCACTTCTGAATTATAGATTTGCCAAAGTACGATTCAAAAATTCAGTTCTTCATGGATGATTTTGATGGAATGGTCTTAAAGATGAGCTTACTTGGAGAGATGAATACTAACTCTGGAAGATAATAACTTAGGCTTTGGCAATGTCAATTATTCTTCTTTCTCCTTCTTTATGTTCTGAGGATGAACATGATATTTAGTTGTGGATAATGTAATGATCCGTTAGGTCATTTCAAGAATTAGTCATCTTATTTTACTACAAATATCCTTCTCGTAATTTTAAAGCGGTCTTTTGTACTATTTAATAACTTTTGTTACTGAGTTGAAGAGTTGTTTTAGATAGTTGATGGGCTAAAGTGATAATTTAATCAAAATTCTAGATCACTTATACCATGTTTATTAATTAGGTTAATATAATTTAACACTTTTAGTACATAATTAGTTTTTTAAAAAACAAATAATATACACAAGAAGAAAAGGCTTTCGACTAAAATTAAATTGTGCGAAGAGGAATGCGGCGAGAATGTGCAGTTCATCGTTACCAGGTAATTGCTAAGCAAAATTCTTTATTTCTATATATGGTTAGACGTGTCTCAAATTATGTACATGTCTTCTTAGAATTCTATGTGCTGCTACAGGTATGTGTTTGGAAGGGATATGAATTGATAAAAAAAAATTGTTGTTCACTGGTCAGCTGACAAGAAGTAATGATTGGCCATGGTATGGTTGACTTCTCTTTTGGCTTATCGTAACAGCATATACAAAAAAATTTATTGAAAACTTTTGCATATAATTAAGTATCTTTTTATATGATACATATATATACGTGGCATTCCAATGCGACTGATCTGCCAAGTGCTTTCGGGTCTTCGTCAGTCGAATTAACTACTATAATGAATGTGTACATATATATGTATATATAATATATTTTTGTATTAATTAGATGATAGGTGGATTGTCTTACAAAACTACTACTAAAGTTATATTATTTGGAGGAATTAAGACTTAACCCTAAGTTTGAAATTTATGAAAATAGGTTATAGAATTAATTCGATAATTTTTGGGTCTAGGTTAGATGTATAGTAGTTTAGGTGTTAGTTTAAAAATCTTATTGTGATTATTATTTGTTAGTTTCAAAATCTTATTGTGATTATTATTTGACTAGATCGTGGTGCTACGGATTCTATTCGAAAGAGAAAAACTCAAGTGTTTGATTGATCGTGATCCGACTAAGGCAAGTGGACTTTCAAAACTTTGTAATTCTCGTAGAATTCTCAAATTTATCTTTCTTCTATGTGTAATGCATGAAATATTTGTGATATGATGAAAAATGGGGTGATTAAATGTAAATGTGAGTTGGTGTGGCGTTGTAGCACTTGAATTGAAAATGTGGTTAAGTGATGTGAATTCTATATTGAGTTATGTGGTTGGGTTTCTTTATTGAACCCGTATATTTGTGATATTTGAGGTGACTACATGTTGTACAAATATTTGTTGTATTGTGAGACATTACATCCCTTATATTATTGATGTTATATTGTGCATATGGATTGACATGAAATTGAGTGTGTGTTGAGATCACTGTTATAATCAAAGTTGGGCACGTGAAGATTGTCCGTGCTGGGGATGGTTGATTTTATGATGGTGCGTTGAGATCATCTGCACAGACATGTGGAGATGCTCTACATGCCGTTGAATGGTCCGTCTGGTCAGACTTAGGTACAAAAGTCAGTTGCTGCTCCACGTGCCGTTGAGCCGGTCGTGTGACTTTGAACGGTCCGTGAAATGGACCATCTAACGCGCCTTGGTCAATTTCTCGCCCACGTCTACCACACGCCTCAATATCACGGACTGTGATTGGTCACACGGTCCGTGTAACTCTCTGTCTGGCTCCAGTTAGACAATTTTGCTTTTTTTTTCGATAGTGTCACCTACACGGGAATTAAGACGGCTCGTCATGCTCCCAACGGCTCGTGCCACTTGGCAAAAAATCTTTCAACTTCAATAGACTCCCACTTCACGTCACTTTGACGAGCTACACCACGACCCGTCACACCCCCCACGATCCGTGACATGTGCCGTGGGAGGTGCCTTGGTCAAATATTCTTACACTTTCACCCATTAGCTGCTGCCATCTGCCCAAGTGTGAGGCCACAATGGGCCTCACGGTCCGTGTAGAAGTACACGAGCTGTGTAGGCCCCCGTGTGTCCACACTTGGTTCCATTTTTGCTCCTCTTTGCACTCTTTTTCATCTTTTTTTCTTTCGTACTCTCATTTCTTCCATGCCTTCGTCTTTTCCCTGAAAAACAATTAAAAACGAAAATCAAAATAACAAATTCGCTTGAGAATGCGCAAAAATCCTTTGTTTAATGCATAAAAGAGTCGTATTTCTACGATTCATCAACAACCTCAACTTAGAATGATTGCTTGTCCTCAATCAACAACGACTCAACCAAACAACGCATAAACAAAAGTGTTTACTCAGACTATGTATCACACCACTATTTTCCAATGCATATGCCCCGCTAAGAAGTTCAAGAATGTGCTAACACCCCAAACGAACCCACACAGATTGAGGCAGACATTATGCATGTAAGGTCAGTCCACATATGATCAGCAGTAAAGCGACCCTAGTTAAGTTAGCAATTAAATGATGCAAAAGATAGTGACCTCACTACAACGAAGTTTCACACTCAACGTAAGCATGTAAAATAGAAACTGGAATGTAGGCACTCACTCTCAGAACTGACTTCCAGTGGAGACACACGCCTCGATCATGAACTTTGCCTTATTTTCACCACCTTAACTCTTGAATAACTTTTTTAGGATCACATTAGGGCTTTTTCGGCTTGTAACGTAGGCTCGGACTCGGGTGAGGAATATTTAGGATTAAAGTGACTAAGCGGCCTCTCCCAGACTTGCTTCAACTTAGCCATTTGCTTTTTGGTCACCAACTTTTCTTGCCCCTATTTTTCCACTTTCTATAGTACAGGAAGTGATTTTCGTACTCATTCACTCATTTTTATTCTTTTTTTTGCTTATTGCTTTGTTCACAGTCACAACCCATTTCGTTTTCTCGTTTCATCACTTTATTATTTTCCACACTCATTTTTTCTGCTCTCCCTGCACTAGACACCCTCAACTTAAGTCTTTGGCTTGGGTCAAGGTTCACAATATCTTTCTAAAGGACTAGGGCCAACATAATCCATCCTCAACTTAGGCTTTTGCCCTAGGCGGAGGTTTACAATGTCCTTGGAGAGACAAGGGCCAAAACAGAGATCAACAGATAGATTTGGTGGGTGAATTTGGGTGATTTCAAAGAAAATGTCCATTTAGGCTCAACTTTTGGTTCGAAGGGACAATTTCATTTGGTTGGTCAAATTTTTCTTGGTTAAGTGACTATTCAACAACAACGGCCTAAGATCCCTTACTAATATAGTCATTCAAGTATTTCAGTGGGACTAACCAGGCAAGTTCTATCTCACAAGTGTGTCGACGAAATTATGCAATTAGCTCACACACACATGGCACATATTTTACACTTGTTGGTACTAAATCACATAGGCCTACTTCGTTCATCAAAATACCAACCATACACATATAATACTTACCACAATCATGCAGGTTAGTCAGGATGAAATGCAAACACATATATACTTAGCATTGTTAACATGGAACATCACAAAGATCAACACAAGGGCTACCCTGGACTTCTATGACACTTATATTTACACAAACAGTACGACCTAAACATGTCAGTTCTACTAGATAATACACTTGAGAGAAAAGAAACATGGCAAGAAAAACTCTCAAGTGGCAATATGCCCCAGCCCCTCCAAAAAGTCAGTGTAGTGTCATCACTACACCATATAACACTTAAATGAATAGATAGGGGGATAGAACATACCTTGGCGCCCTAGGCGTCAGTAGTGTCTCTGGGACCGGACCCTTCTAGGGTATCATCATTAGCATATGTAGCACCCGGTCCAAAGTTGCTAACAGAGGATCCTTCCCATGCTGCCTCTGCGCCCAGCCGCTCTAGTTCTGCCCGTGTAGTTGTTGCTTGGCACCGGGCCCTGGCAGCCTTGCGCATCTGCCGGTCTTCTTCCCTTTGTGGTGCCTCGGGAGGACTCTTTTGGTGACCCCGACATACCCTTTTCCTTCCTCCTGAGCTGCTTAGTGGCTGGCGTGGGTGCCTCCAATAGGGCTGGCAGAATACCCTATATCTCGTCTAGAGTCGATGCCGCTGGGACATTGAATAGGTTCATCCACGACTCTGAAGGCAGGGTCGGTGTAGGTGCCTGGCACTGTGCAGTCAACTTAGCAATTTGAGTCTTCATACCATTCATCGTCTATACCAGATCTTTCATTTCATCGCCAGTCATACTCCCGAACATGTGGAAGTATCCCTCCAATGTGTTGACTTGGCTTTGTATTGGTGGTGATTTGGCTCCTAAGAGCGTTATCACGTTGGTCCACCACCCGTTGTGAATGAAACTGGATGACGTGGGGGATCCTATGTACTATCTTATCAACAACGGTCAGTGTCTGCCGCTGGTCCGCCACCAATCTGGCCAGAAACTCGTAAGCCACATATACTTACCCTTGCTGCACTAGAGGAGCTGCACCACTACCCTCGGGCTGCTTAGAAGCCATGCCTGATGGTGGGGCATTGGTGTAGTCCTCAAATGGCAAGGGTTGTTGTGGAGGTGCAGATGGAAAGTTTGTCGGCCTCTTAGAGAACGTGTTCTGCTCCTCATAAGCGGGTTTTGGGCATCATTGATCAAGGCAATGTTGGCTATGCCCTTGGGTGCTATCCTCTTGTCCAAAAAATGAGTAATGGGAATAGCAGCCTGGTTGCACAAGGCACGAACCTGGCACGGGAAGGGCATGCCAGCTCGCTCAGATAAACCTCAGTCTCACATCTCAAAATCAAAGATTCAGCCCACATTTTTTCCGAATCTGGACATCAGGGCATGCTATAAGAGAAGCATGCAAAGGTTGGAGTGTATTACATTTCCTGTGGGTCTCAGCCTGGCCCGCACCACCGACCACCAAAATGTTGCAGCGAATGTCAACAATGTTTTGGCGATAGGACACTTGGGGTCTAAAACCCAAGACGCCTCCGCCCCCGAATGGCTATTCGCTCTGCGATACAACCCAATAGTGCAGCTCTTGATGACAAGTCAGACATCTGCGTCGCATCCATAATCTGCATGTGTCTATCCATAAACTAGGCATCTTAAGGAGCTTGGTAGTCTAGTCCAAATAGGAATCGGTTCATAGTGGTTTTTGATATGTTCATTAGTGTACCACGCACTGTTACATGTGACCTCAGGGACCTAGTAAGGGCAACCTGTCTCTTCACCATTCTGAATTAGGTACCCTCCACCGAGTTCAGGAGGCTAGCGGCATAGTTGGAATAGAACTCTTCAACTATGGCAGGCCCGTACCACCCTGGTGGTTGCGCCATCCAATCAAACTTATGTGAGTGAAAGGTATCTCTAATTTCTAGGACTTTGTCAAGTTGGTCAGTGATTACCCGAACCTCTGGAAGGACCGGTCGCTGCTTGAACCCCCCAGAACCTTTTGTAAGACCGTTGGTGTAGATATCCTTAGCGCCTGGGATTGTCCACCAACCCCTTAGAAAAACAATAAGTGCCTGGGCTGTTTCACGGTTTGTCGTTCGGGAGACTGCAAAATGAATGGCCTCGTCATCACTATCCCAAAGTTCGACCTCATTCACTTGCTCTTCAGTGTTATGACCCTCAGCCTCCAGAGTTTGCCCCTGCTCGTCTTGGTGTGAAGTATTCTCTTATTCCAGGGAAATTGTCTCCTCATCAACTCTCGTGGAAGGGGCCCACTCATCAGACTGGCAACCTCTGCGACGGCCTGATGCACGGTCCTGCGTAGCACGAGGAGAGTGGGGGGAGACATTGCCTCTATAGCGAACTTCAGACCCACTAGAGGAGTCATCACCCGAGTCACTCCCAACCTGATTGCTAGATGATACAGTTGGGGAGTCATGGAGGCGTGACACAGGCTAGTCCCTACCGCTGCGTCTGACTAAGCTGCATTGTGGACCCATAGTACTTGCACATGCCACAAAGGAATACAGGTTGTTAGAAAATTATTGCGCATGCAGGTTGATGCAATAACGGGTACTCAGACTGCCCTGTGCCATAAAAGTGACAATAACCCTTAAGAATGGCGTCACCTGGTCTATCATAGGGCCAGTGCACTTAAGAACATATATAACTTAAAAATTAAAAGTAACCTATGTAAAATAATGGAGGTGGAACAGGCACGGGACCCTGCACGGCCCGTGTAACGAGATACGGTCCGTGAAAGGGCCTGTCAAAAGGAGGCGTGACAGACGGTGCGACACGGGCCATTACAACGATCTGTGAAACATGCCAAAGGCCGTGTAAGCGGCCATCCGACCCCCCTTGGACCAATTTTTGGCTTTTCATGTTCATACACACAAGTCAATGCAATTTCACCCTACTTAACCATGATTCAAGTAACACAATAGCTTATATAAATCAATTTCCCCAAAAATCATGTCAAAAAGCAACAAAAATCCTCACTTTTCATGGTTTAAACCTTAAGAACTCAACAATGGTGGTTTGCAACACTACACGCATGCCCAACATCAATAATGTAATTATGATGCTTTAAATCAAGAAAGAACTAATCTTTAACTAAGATCTACTCATGCAAGCACCAAAATCAACGTTAGAAGATAGAGAAATCAAGTTCGTTCTTAGTGAATAGCAAAAAAGAAGAGGACTTGCTTGAAAAACTTGATACCCACACTTAGTTTAAGCTACAAGGTCGTGTGATTATCTCACAAATCGTCACAAATAAGATGATAATTTGTTGGGATTTTAAGAGAGAAGGTGAGAAAAGGGAAGGGGGAGCAGTGAGAGTTAGTGTGAGAAAGGGAAAGCGAAAAGTGAATTTTTGGGACCAAGTGGGGTTATTTAAAACCCTTGGTCAAGCTTTGATCGGTCAACACCTACTAGACAGGCGGCCACATGGCCCGTGACGCATGTCATGGTCCGTTTGGACGATCCGTTGGCCTAACCTTGGTGAATTTAAGAACTTACCTAGTCAAGGGGTCATTGGTGCGCCTAGACAAGCTATCAGACGAAACGTGACATGTTGCATGGTCCGTGTTGATCAGCCGTGTCACCCCACTTGGCGAAAAATTGTTGCACCATCTGGACGACTGGCCACAGGGGTCGTGTCAATGTCAACGGGTTGTGTAGTGGCCCGTGTGGCCTCACTTAGCTCTATCACTCCGTGAACTTGCCCAAGTCCCAAATACAATGCCAGACGGGCACTCACACGAGTCGTCCCATGTCAGATGGACCGTGCAAATGCACGTGGCCTTCCACTTGGCCACGTTTTGGCTGCTCTGACATCCAGCCATGTCGTCCACCTCACGTACGCCTCCGACCTCTAAAATGGCACATGTACTCACCCCGAAGCACAAAGAAAAAATAAGAAATTGCATGACATATAAATTAAAGCTTTTTTTAATTATTATAATGCATGGGTTGCCTCCCATGAAGCGCTTGATTTAACGTTGCGGCACGACGCTTTGTCTTGACTACTCAGACTTTGTCAAGGAGTAAGACCTTTATTTTTGAGGCCTTTTCTACTGCAGCCACATATTGCTTCACTCGTTGGCAGTTTACCTTGAATCGATCCCCATTTTCTGCTTCTAGCTCAATCACGCCATGGGGAAACACCTGGCTAATCGTGTACGGGCCAGACCACCTTGACTTCAGCTTACCTGGGAAGAGTCTCAACCTAGAGTTATACAACAGTACCTTGTAACCAACACCAAATCTCCATTGGGTAATATGCTTTTCATGATGTACCTTCATCCTTTGTTTGTACAGCGCTGCACTCTCATACGCGTGAAGGCGAAACTCATCCAACTCATTGAGTTGGTCAAGTCTCAAGTCAGCATCCTCCTCTCAATTCATGTTGAGCTTCTTTAAAGCCCAGAGTGTTTTGTGCTCTAACTCCACGGGAAGATAGCAGGCTTTACCAAACACTAACACTATGGGGACATACCATTGGGTGTCCTGTAAGCCATCCTGTAGGCCCACAGTGCATCATCTAGCTTCCTCGACCAATCCGTCCGGGTAGCATTCACAGACTTGGTCAGGATTTCCTTGATCTCTCTGTTTGACACTTCAACCTGCCCACTAGTCTGCTGGTGATAAGGTGTGGCAACCTTGTGCTGTCGTACTCCATATTTTGCTAGTACCGCACGGAAAACCTTATTACAGAAGTGAGAACCCTCGTCACTAATGATAGTTCTGGGTGTCCCAAATTTGGAAAAGATATTCCGCCTCAGAAATTGGACAACACTCTTGCTCTCATTGTTTGGCAATGCCACCGCCTCCACCCATTTGGAGACGTAGTCCACCGCCACCAGGATGTACTTCATTCCATAAGACCTCACAAATGGGCCCATGAAGTCAATGCCCCAGATGCCAAAAATCTCTACCTCAAGAATAGGGGTCATGGGTAGCTCTTGGCGCTTGGAGATGTTACCCTGTCGCTGGCACTGATCACACCCAAGCACTAAGTCATGGGAATCTTTATAGATGATGGGCCAGTAGTACCCAACTTGGAGAATCTTCTTCCCCATTCTGGCTCCACCATGATGACCCCCCCTACGGATGAGTGACAGTCCTCCATTATACTCAGCATCTCCGATTCTGGAATACACCGCTTGATAACCCCATCAGCACATGTTCTGAACAAGTACGGGTTATTCCAGAAGTATCGGCGCACATTGAAAAGAAACTCTTTTCTCTGGTGAGGCTTAAGGCCCTCTGGCATAATATTGCTCACCAGAAAGTTAACTAAATCAACAAACCAAGGAATGAGATCAACAGAAGCTGCCAATGTCTGCTCATCAGGAAAGGAATCATCGATGTTCAACCAATCCTTTTAGTGTTGCCTCATCCTCCAATATGGATGAATGGTCTGCTACTTGGTTCTTAGATCCTTTTCTGTCTAGGACCTCGAAGTCAAACTCTTGCAGCAGGAGAACCCATCTGATCAATCGCGGCTTAGCGTCTTTCTTTGCCATGAGATATCACAAAGCGGCATGGTCGGTGTGCACTATTGATTTGGTTCCCAATAAATGTGCTAGAAACTTGTCAAATGCATATACCACAGCCAACAATTCCTGCTCAGTCACTGTATAATTCTTTTCAGCATCATTGAAGGTCTTGCTGGCATAGTATATGGGGTGGGAAATCTTGTTACACTTTTGCCCGAGAACAACACCCACGACAATTCCGCTTGCATCACACATAACCACAAACGGGGCAGTCCAGTCAGGTGCAACAACCACAGGAGCGGAAATCAGCTTTTGCTTCAGTGTCTCAAAGGCATGCTTGCAGTTATCATCAAAGTGGAACTTTGCATCCTACTCCAATAGTTTGCATAAAGGATGTGCGATCTTGGAGAAGTCTTTGATAAATCGTCAATAGAAACCTGCATGCCCAAGGAAACTCCGGACCCCCTTCACAGATATGGGAGGCGGCAGTTTTCAATCACCTCGATATTCGCCTTATCCATTTCTATGCCCTTCTCAGAAATCTTATGGCCAAGAACTATCCCCTCTTTGACCATGAAGTGGCACTTCTCTCAATTCAGCACCAAGTTAGCCTCCTTACAATGCTGTAGTGCCCTGCTAAGATTCAACAGACATGTATCAAAAGAATCACCCACTACAAAGAAGTCATCCATAATACCTCGAGGGTTTCTTCAAGCATGTCAGAAAAGATTGACATCATACAGCGCTGGAAGGTGGCTAGGGCATTGCACAGCCCGAAAGGCATCCTTCGGAAAGCAAAAATCCTAGACGAGCAAGTGAAAGTCATATTCTCCTGATCCTTCGGGGCTATGGATTATCTGATTGTAGCCCGAGTACTCATCCAAGAAGCAGTACCTCCCTCGACCTGCCATCCTATCTAATATCTGGTCCATGAAGGGCATGGGGAAATGGTCCTTCAAGGTCCATTTATTCAGCTTCCGGTAGTCCATGCACACTCGCCATCCTGTCACTGGTCTCAAAGGGACAAACTCATTTTTGTCATTGCTTATCACTGTCATGCCCCCTTTCTTCGGGACACTGCACTGGACTGACCTACTTGCTGTCAGAAATGGGTTATATCACCCCAGCATCCAGCCACTTGATGATCTCCTTTTTCACCACCTCTTGCATAGGTGGATTCAGCCTACGCTGGTGCTCAATATTGGGCACATAATTATCCTCTAATTTGATCTTATGTATGCATATCCCCAGAGGAATCCTATGATATCCGTAATAGTCCAACCAATAGCTCGCTTGAACTTTTGGAGGACCTCCAACAATGCCTCCACCTAGTTTTCGTGAAGATCTAGAGCTACAATCACAGGAAGAGTGTTGTCAATACCCAAAAATACATACCTGAGGTGTTATGGTAGCTCCTTGAGCTCCAATGCTGGCGGCTTCTCAATGGATGGTTTGGCTGGCAGAGTGGACCTGTTCTGCAGGTCTAAGTCCAACTTTTTGGGGACAAATGGCTTGGTTCCCCTGCCTTGCAACGCATTCACAGTGTCTGCATACCCGCTAATACCATCATCTGGAAAGTTCATCAACACCACTCCTAGTGTGTCTACACTTATTATTTCCTCAAGTGGGATCTCAGACATACAATCATCTTCAACATCAAGGATAGACATCACCCCACCTCTTTAGGTCCCTTCATTGCAGCACACACATTGAACTTCACTTCTTCCATGTTGAGTCTGAAAGTCAGCTCTCCTCGCTCCACGTCTACCAATGCCCTGCCAGTAGCCAAAAATAGTCTCCTAAGGATGATGGGAACTTCGAAATCCACCTGACAGTCCAGAATAACAAATTCTGCCGAAAAGATGAACCGACCCACTCGAACCAAAACATCACATAGAATCCCACGGGCCGCTTTATCGATTTGTCTGCCATTACTAGCCGCATTGTAGTGGGTATGGGGGCTCCTAAGACTAGTTGCCTGTAAATTGCTAGCGACATCAAGTTGATGCTGGCACCCAGATCACAGAGAGCTCTTGCAAAATAAAATGCTCCAATGGTACACAGGATAGTGAAAACTCCCGGATCTTCTTTCTTTTTTACCAGAGATCTTGTGGCGATAGCACTACTGTTGAATAGAGATTGTTTGTCGGCTCGATTGTGGTCGTCCTCTTCTTAGTCATTAAGTCTTTCATGAACTTAGCGCAGCCCGGTATCTATTCAAGTGCATCCACTAGAGGAATGTTCACTAAAATCTCTTTTAAGCATAGACAAGAACTTCTGAAACTTGCTATCTTCAACATTCTTCTGCAACCTCTATGGGAATGTGGTGGTGGTTTAGGAATAGCTGGCAGAGGTTGGATCACTGTTGGTGTCACCTCAGGCTCTTTAGTGACCTCAGGTACTACTGGTGTTACTTCCGCTTCCTTACTCAAGTCATCAACATGCTCCTCCACGGGATTAGGCATGTTGCCTTTAGCTTCATCCAAACCTGTATTAATGGGCACAACAGGGTCGAAAGTACCTTACCTCTCCTCGTCGTTACTGCCATACAATAACTATCATTCTTTGGGTTCTGAATAGTGTCGCTCGGCAGTGACCCTGCTTTTCACTGGTTTAAGGCTGCTGAGAATAGTCCTATTTGCTACTCTAGTTGCTTGATTGAGGTGGAATGAGAGTTGATCAACTATCGAACATTGGATATCTCCCCTTTTATATATCGCATCCCTACCTCCATGGACTCAACCTTGTCAAGTACCTTTGCTATCATTTCTTCTAACTTAGTTTCCGCCACTATCGTTCTGACGCCCACAGTTCCTATAACCATCTCTGTTCTGCCAGTTTCCTTGATAGTTTTGATCAAAACCATAGTTCCGACCTTGATTACTGGTGTTGAATGGCCAGTAACCCCCCTGGTGTTAGAACCCGTAACTTTCGTAACTTAACTTAAACCCCGAAAGTCCTTAATTGGTTCCGTTTAATAAAGTTTGGGACCAAACATAATATTTCCCCAAAGTTTGGTCCTTAAGATTAGCTTTGATGGTGGGGTCAA
>JAPFFP010044039.1:0-12732 GCA_026153255.1 Solanum medicagineum
GAGTATGCTTATGTAATAATTGAGAGATGTAGATAGAATTATACGACTATGAGTTGATATGATTAAAATTGATGTGAATATGATATCGATTACGCCGAAATTGAGTAAATGGCGATGCTATTAATGATTTGAGATGGAATCATGAAACTTGAGGTAATCTGGGTACCATTAAGATAATACGAGACTTGAGATAACTTCTGGATAGTATTGTGGCTAATTGACGATGAATGCAGTGAATTTGAGAATTATGAGCCTATTTGGGGTTCTTGTGGAGCCTGTTTCATTTACATTTTGATTATTGATAAGTTAGCAATGATATGAGGTAATGATGGCCCAGTGATAATGATTGGCAGACATGGTATAGACCATTTGATATAATGGTTGTTGCACGTATCTTATATTGACTAGTTGTATTAGTATACAGGTATCTCTTACTAGATCAGTTGCATTGGTATGCAGATATCTCTTACTTGATCAGCTAAATTAGTATGCATAGCATTGGTATGCACATATCCCTTACTTGATTAGTTGCATTGTTATGCATATATCTTATACTGGACTGAGTGCATTGGTATGCATAGATCTTATTTTGGATGGATTGCCTTGACATGCACATGTGTTACATAAGACTAGTTGCATTGGTATGAACATATTTGATACATGATTAGTTATATTATTATGCACACATCTTATTACATTTGCATTATATGAGATATTATGATCCATGTTGAGATAGTGATTATGGCCTGCAATGCCTTGAGACACCCTATTATAAGGCCCGTGACGCCTCGACATACTTCTAACTATGGTATGCAATGCCTTATTATATATTTGATTACGTGTCCTACAACTCCATTGCGTTTATGCATAGCATTGCATTGCATTATTGAATTGGTTCACAATTTGTACTTATTTTTATTCATGATCATATTGTATTTTGTACTAACCCTTTTGATGCAGGTGATAGGATTCATTGTTATTACATACTTGCTTCGATTTCTCTTACCCAGTCAATTGACCCTACTAGGTACATTTTTTTTACTCACCTCTACTTTGTTCATCCCTGCAGATCGAGCACAGGGACCCGCACAAGGTAGCTGATTTACTCTTTTGGACTTTCTCCATCTATCCAGATCTTTCTGGTGAGGCTCAGACTTCAAGTCATCGTGGGTCTTTGGGATTTTCTTCATTATTTCTTTTAGACTTTGTTTCATATATTATTGTATGAGACAACTTGTATCTTATGCTGAAATAGTTGTATTTACTCTTCCATACTATATTAAATGCTCTTGTACTCATGACTCTAGGTTTTAGGAGATTCTTATGCTACATGAGTTGTTTCTGCTTTATGTTATCTTTCTCTAGTTGCGACCCATTTTTGGGTTGTGATAAGTTTGGTGTCAAAGTTCTAGGTTTGTTGGGATCATGAGTCAAGGGCAGGGTGTCCAGTAGAGTCTCGTAGATTAGTGTGTAGACGTCTACACCCATCTTCGGGAGGCTACAGGGTACTTGATATGAAAGACTTTCATATCTTGCTTCTGTTCATGTGCTTCGTTGTATTACCCATTTTTGAAAGTTTCTAATCTACTTCTTCTATGCAAATGCCGATTGCCAAATCTCATCGATCTGTGGGAGAGCCCGAGGCAGCTAATGTCGCTCCCACTCGAGGTCGAGGTAGAGTTCGGGACAGGGCCAAGGGCATAGGACATGTTAGAGTGGCAGCTCCACCTTGAGGGCAGACTAGATCAGCTTCTCTAGAGCCTACTTATAAGGATCCTATTCTGCCATCATCAGCCCTAGAGACTACACCCTCGATTTAGTAGTTACTCTTAAGGGTATTAGCTAGATTAGAGGGAACCCTCCTTCCCCATTTACTATTGATGTACCACTTTCTACAACCCTGGTTGGTCCTTCTATATCCCTATTTAAGCCATTTATGATTTATATTGGCCCTACTTCAGTTCCGGCAGATTCTCTTATGACTGCTATTGTTACGCCTTAGACATTTAGGCTGAGTTCGGGTTCTCAGTTACAGATTTTAGCTATTTCTCCATCTATTTCACCACCTTTTATTTATGGCGACACCATCTTCTGCCAACCCAGCCATGTCTACAGCATAGCAAAAGAGCTTTGAGAGGTTTGTATGGTTGGCTCCTCCGAGATTCGATAGCACCCCTGGCGATAGAGCCTATGATTTTCTGTCAGAGTAACAGGATCGATTGTGTAACCTGGCTATTCTTGGGTTGCATGGGATCTCCTACACTTCATATCAATTCAGTTCACCGACCTTCTCGAGAAGTGGAGAGGTTAGTTGTAGCTCGTAGACCTGTTGGATCTCCAGCTATGACATGCGGATAGTTCATCGAAATATTTTTGGAGAGTTTCATGCCATACAACCTCCAAGAAAACTGTGGGAATGAGCTTGATAGGCTACAACAGGGTTCTATGTCTGTTTCTGACTACGAGGCTAGATTTCATACATTGTCCATATATGCCTTGTCCAGTATTCCTGCTGAGTTCGAGAGGATTCAATAGTTTGACAAGGCCTTAGCAGGGTATCTTTAAGAGGCTACAACTTCTTTAGTGTTGGCTAGAGGCACTTTTCATAGTCTTGTGGATCATGCTCATATAATAGAGCACATCACGTAGGATAGATAGGGTGGAGGGAAGAGGTTCTGTCGATATTGATAGTTTAGTGGGCACCCACCATAGGATAGAGAAATTCAGAGGTAGGGCCATCAGGGTTGGGCAGTTCAAGTAGCTCTTACAACATCTGATAGTATTCATAGATCCAGATCTACCCAGGTAGGTAGTGCACCCCGGCATGGTGGCTTTTCAGGGTTGCCATCTCAGAGGTAGGAGACCATGGCTTGTTATCATTATGATGAGATTGGGCACATGGCTCATCATTGTCCTCACCATGTACCTCCTGCTCAGACTACAAGTTCTTAGCAGCTCGTCCAGCTTTAGCACCAGTACCCAGGGACATACCTCAGGCTATGAGAGGTGGTGCCAAAGGAGATCATGGTATAGTGAGAGGTGGCACTCTTGGTGGCCCACAGGCTAGTGGTAGGCATAGTGTTTGCTATGTTATTCCAGATAAATCTAAGGCAGAGGCCTCAGATGCAGTTATCATAGGTAAGGTCCCAGTGTACCACCATCTATTTATGTTTTATTTGATCCCAATTTTACTTATTCATAAGTGTCAGCCTATTTTGCTTCTGATATTGATATTATATGTGACCGTTTGCCAAACCCATATGTGTACCCACCCCGGTAGGTGAATCATTAGTGATGAATCGGGTGTATCAGGGTTGTGTTGTGACTTTTATGGGTAGAAACACTGTTGTTGATTTGATATTCTTGGATATGGTTTACTTCGATGTGATATTGTACATGGATTGGTTTTTGCCTTATCATGCTACCGTTGTCCTATCTTGCCCTAATTTGCCTCAGTTGGTATGGACTAGAGCACCAAGCCCCTATCCTAAGAGCATTATTTCTTATATGCATGCTTTTGGGTTGATGGGGAAGGGATCCTTAGCTTATTTGTCTCATGTTCGATCTGTTTTGCAGGAGCCTCCATCGTTCGAGACTACCAGGGTTACTAGAGAGTTTGTGGATGTATTTTTGACAGATTTGTCGAGTGTTCCTCTGGATCGTGATATTGACTTTGCTATCAATGTAGATTAGGCACTAAGCCTATATTTATTGATCCTTAATAGATAGCCCCGGCTGAATTGAATGAGTTGAAGGAACAATTGGAAGATCTGTTAAAGAAGGGATTTATTCGTTTGAGTGTATCTCCCTGGGGTGCTTCTGTATTATTTGTGAAGAAGAAGGTGGCACTAAGTGTATGTGTATGGACTATCGCTAGCTTAACAAAGTGACCATCAAGAACAAGTTCCTTTGTCTCACATTGATGATCTTTTTTACCAATTTCAGGGTGCCTCGGTATTCTCTAAGATTGAGTTGAGGTACAGTTATCATCAGTTGAGAGTTTGGGAGTCAAATATCCTAAACACAGCTTTCAGGACCCATTATAGGCATTATGAGTTCGTGGTTATGTCATTCGGGTTGACTAATGCCCCGATTGTCTTTATGGAGTTGGTGAACGGAGTTTTTAAGCCATATTAGACATATTTATGACTAAGATTCAGAGTTTCCTTAGTTTAGCAGGGAATTATTGGTATTTTGTTCAGGGTTTCTCATCTATAGCAACCCCATTTACTAGATTAAGTCAGAAGGCTGTGGCATTTCAGTGGTCAGATGATTGTGAGGCGAGCTTCCATAAGCTCATGGATTTATTGGCTTCAGCACTAATTCTTGCCTTATCCCGAGGAGAGAATTCTATTTGTGTATATTGTGATGCTTTTGTCATGGATTTGGCTGGTGAATATATGCAAAAGGGGAAAGTGATAGCCTATGCTTCTAGACAGCTGAAGGTGCATGAGAGAAACTACCCTACCCATGACTTGGAGTTGGCTGCGGTTGTGTTTGTTGAAGTTGTGGCGACATTATCTTTATGGGGTACATTGTGAGATCTTTACTGATCATCGGAGTCTCAAATATGAGACAGCGTAGGTGGTTGGAGTTTCTTAAGGACTATGATATATCTATTCTATATCACCCTGGGAAGGCCAATGTGGTGGCAGATGCTTTGAGACAGAAGACTACTAGTATGGGGAGTTTGGCATTCTTAAGGGCTAAGGAGAGGCCCTTAGCCTTGGAGGTTCATTCACTTGCTAGACATATGGTTTATTTGTCTATTTCTCCTTCTCAGAGTATATTGACTTTTGTTGAGGCTAGATCTTCTTTGTTTGATCAGATATGTAATCATCAGTTTGAGGATCCCAAATTATGCATGATTCGTGACAAGTGTTAAGAGGTGAAGCCAAGTCAACTATTATTGATCCTGGAGGTGTTCTGAGGATAAATGGTAGAGTTTGGATGCCTAAGGTGGGAAACTTGTGAGATTGATATTACAAGAGGCCTATTGTGCTAGATATTACATCTACCCGGGTGTGGCTAAGATGTGTCATGATCTAAAATAGCATTATTGGTGGTTTGGCATTAGAAAAGACATAACTAAGTTCGTGGCCAAGTGCATAAATTGTCAACAGGTGAAGTATGAGCATTAAAAGCATGATGGATCAATGCAAAGGATGCCCATTCCCCAGTGGAAGTGGGAAAGAGTGACTATGGATTTTGTTATAGGTTTGCCCATAGCCTTTGGCAAGTTTGATTCAGTTTGGGTGTTCGTTGATCATTTGACCAAGTCAGCACACTTCCTACCGGTAAAGACTAGCTATAGTACAGAGCAGTTGGCTAGGTTATATATCTGGGATATTGTAAGATTGCATGGCGTACCAGTGTCAATAGTATCAGACAGAGGGTCTGTGTTCAACTCCTATTTTTTGCAGGCTCAATAGTGTGGTTTGGATACTAGAGTGGATTTGATTTCAGCTTTCCACCCCCAGATTGATTATGATAGCTTATAATTCTACTCACACATGTACCCATGTTTCAAGCCTCATTCTTAAGTGGGAGAAGTGGATTAGGGTCATAAGAGACCTCTAGTACTTAGCTGAGTTCAAAACTTTCTTATGAATTGAGTTTCTAGCGTTAGATTATGCAAGGATTAATCTTTAATGATCATAACTCTTAGCACACAAATACTTGGGCATCCCATGACCTACCAAATGAATTCTCTTTGAATTAACTTTCCAACGCAACTGATTTTACCTCATTTGGAGTTCGAAGTTAAAAGTTATGATCGTTTTACTACAGACTGCCAGCGCAAGGGTGTACCCATAAAACCTATGACGGGCCGTGGTTTGAGTTATGGCTCGTCTGCTAACTCGTGGTAAAAACTCCTAAAAATATATCTCTTGGTCCCAGATTCGACGGATCCAACTAAGGGTCGTGGAAACTTTTATGGTCCGTAGATTGGGCTCGTGAAATCATCCAGAGACAATGACATTTGTCCAAAAGTTTACGGAATGTTTCCTATGGCCTTGGAAGTTTCTATAAGCCATAGGTGGGCCGTAGATGAATTTGTTAGCTTTTTAAGAAAGGTTGTTTTGGTCCTTTCCCACCCTTTCAAAGCCTAAACCTGACGTTTTTACACCTAAATAAATCCCTAAATATGTTAATTCAACCTTTTTATGCCAAAAACACCCTATACAACGTAGAGCAGAGTTTCAGGCGAGAAAAGGCTAGAGTTTGAAGATAATCTTATGAATTCCCCCAAGTTGTTTCAGTATTAAAAACTTCCAGGTATGTAAGACTAACTCAACATGAATTTTGTTCTTTCATGTGCCCCATAAATCGAATTGATGGAGTTGTGAATGAATTGAGTCTTCCTGAATGTTTCTTGAAGATTTTTCTTAAATTTTAATGTATTTCTACATAATCTTGCATGAACTATAGCTTTTATGTATTAAATATTTGAGATAGATGATTTTTTTTCTACACAATCCCTAGAATGAATTCTTGTTATATTTGCATATTTCATTTAAATGAGCATGCACGAATATAATTTGAGCCTAAAGAGTCTATGGAATCCCTAAATGCTTGACTTTACTTTATGTTCTGAATGCTATGAGTTAGAATGATGCATGATAGAGTCTAAGAGATGAACCTTAAAAGAATGTAACCAGAGAGTTGATAGTTGATGTGATAAATTGGGTTGATAAATGTCCAATGAGACTAGATGAATGAGTTAACCATAGGGTTTAGATCTTATGAGCATGTTGAGTCTTGGGAAGAGTATTGAGCACCGAATTGAGTAAGGGTAAGTCCAACTTGAACTCAATAACTATGTAGCCAACGTAGGAGACCATTGAACCATAAAAAATCAGATGATTTCTATTGTCCCTAAAAAAGGACTTGATGTTACTGATTTGGATCCACTGATGGGATGTCCTATACTCTGGCAAGGTATTGGATGGATATGGCAATGACATCGCTTTGTTGTATCATCACCGGCTCATAGGTGATGGTGGTTGGTTAAAGAAACTCCTAAACAAGTCTTCATAGTACTTTGAGTGGATTGGGCTAGATGGTATATGAGTGGTCATTGTCTAAACTACATTTTTACTTTAGAATCTTGACTAGATGATTGAGTCTGCTACTTCTTGAGTTGAGCTATTTGAGTTGATGTAATTCTATATTTACATGTTTCATTCAGCCATTTTACATACTTGTACATTCCACGTACTGACGTCCATTTGGGCCTGCATCTTTTCAAGATATAGAGATAGGTACTATCGGTCATCAATGATGTCACCCAAGCTACACCTCCTTTTTGAAGGTTAAAGCGGTCGTTGCCAATATAACCTAACCAAGGTTAGGTTTGAACCCACAGGGAATATGGTAGACTTTGAGGAATTTCAAGAAATTTGAGTTGATTAGCCTACTTATCTCCCCAAAGGGGGTGGCTTTTGTAAGACTTTAGAAAGAAATCCTAGACTAAGACAAGTGAGTGAAATCAGTATGAAGAGTAACTAGGGTATTGTGTTCCCCATGATTCCCTAACTCGGTATTACCAGATAATCAAATCCTTTTCTAGTGTGTAACATGCAGAATGGTAAGTTAAGTTTACCAAATCTTGCGATCTAGGCCAGAGATAAATTTCACTATGTGATTTGATCCATCCCCGTAGTGTGACATCACTAACCCTTACCTATTGTCCCAATACAACCTCCCCTTGATCCAGTTTTGTTTATTAGATGAGAAACATCAATAGAATCCTGTTAATTAATCTCTTTTCCTACTCATCACTACCTTGATCCAGGCAGTAACACTAGGCGAGTTCTAACGTTGGCCACCGTTAAAAAATATTCAAACCAAAGAGAATTAATTAATACTTGCATGCACACTTTCCAAATATTATGAATTATCCAGTTTTACCTTGTTAGTTCTTCATGGTTCTCACAACCGTTGTTGTGGATTTAGCTACTTATTATCATTGTATATGCAAGATCTTGGTATTCAATAACATAATTAAGCACTTTCAAGAATAGAATTAAGAAAGAGAAATCCAAGCTCTTCTACAAGAATTACAAGTATGACTTAAGAGCACAAAATAATATTTCACAAGTGTCTCACAATATTTCTCACTTTTTCTTACTGACTCTCTGATGTTCCATATGAAAATTAACCTAAAAACCTATTTATAGTATTTAAAAACAAAGCCGAATCGAAATAGGAGAACTGGGTCGGCAGGCACTATGGGCAACTTTAAGGGTCGTATAAAGTTCTACGACCCATAATCAGGGTGTCGTGGATTCCATATGCAATTATGGGGCTGGCTTCTATGAGACCTTTCTACTGGCGATATAAATTTTCACGGCCCGTGGAGGGTTTCATATGATGACTTTACAGTAACTGCCAACTTTTTGATCCTTAGGGTACGACACCAATCTACGACTCGTATAATATTTTACGTCTCGTCTGCATGTTCATAGACTCAACTTGAGAAAATCTCCTTTTCACTGAATTTTGATATGAAACCTACTCTACGGCCTGTGGAAACTTCCACAACCCATAAAGGGTGTCATAGAACAGCAAATTCTTCAAGTTCTGCATACTTAGCCCAAAAATCATGCCAACTCTGAAATCTTGCAAAACAAAAATAAAAACACATCAAATCTACTAACATCGCTGTGACAACACACAAAATTCAAAGTTTTAAGCATTAAAAGTGTTGTATTTTGACAACACATCAACACTCTCAACTTAAAATAGTTTGCTTGTCCTTAAGTGACGGACTCAATCTACATAAGGAGTATAGTAACACATATACCACAATCTAATGGCACGCATCATCTCAAACTCAAGCGTAGATACCCACACCACTTTTAAAAACATATCAAATAGCTATCAAGAAAACCGATGCAGATTAACATATGTGATAGTGCAACTATGAAAAGCAAGGAAATCATCATGAGCAACACTCACTAAGTTAGTATAGTATCAACAATGCAATGCAAGTGTCCTCACAGAAAGAAGTCACATATCCCACTCATGATGATATTTTTAGATTCAATGCTTGGGACTACACAAAAATTCACTCACTCTCACAAAGGACATTCAAATACCATCCTCAATACCATATGCTTGTCTCTATACTCATGACTATGACCTTTGACTACTTAGACCAGGATCACTTTAGGATGTCATTAACTTGTAGCGTAGACTCAAGGGGCTTTGGTATGATGTTTCTAGGAACATAGTGACTAAAGGCCCTCCTTGGCACTGCGTTTTCTACACTTTTGCCCTACCAACCTGTCATTTTCACCTCATTCTCCTTTTCTCCTATTTCAAGCTTTTCTGGGTTTCTTACTCTCATTTTTTAGGTTTTTGCCTTTTATTTTTACATTATTTTTCTGTTTAGCTCATTTATTAGGCATCTACTCATTTGTCTTGCACCTAGAACACATTTTTATATCCTTTTTCCGTGAATCACCAGCTTTCTCCTCATTTTGTGTATTTACCATTACACCAGTCACCCTTAACTGAGGCTTTTGGCTTGTGTCGAGGTGCACAATATCCAACCTATTAACCAGGGTCACTTTTAATAGCCATCCTAAATATAAGCTTTTTGCCCCTAAGTCAAGGTGCACAATGTTTAAAGATGGACCAGGGCCAATTTAGGATTTTACATTTAACAAGGCTAGGCAACTTAGGTTTTTTTTTTTAACAAAGAAAGGGTACATGTAAGGCTCAAACATTGGGATCAAAGGATACATTACACATTTGGTTAGTTATTTAGGCTAAGTGGACTAATATCAACAATGTCCTAAGATCCTTTCCTAACCAACTAAGCAAGAGTCTAAGTAGAATAACAGGGAAAGTTCTGAATTGAAACAAAATTTATGAACTTAGCAAAGAAAGCTCATGCACACCTAGCACGGATTAACTATTAGCAAAGACTCTTAGATCATGCTTTTCATCATAATTTATCCTCACTTATAAGAACAAGCACAGTCAAACAATCAAACATGCATAGTTGCTATCAACACTAACTAACAATAATTTTGGTGGGTATCATTTTTCACACAAAAATAAACATATGCCATAGATATCGGTACTACATGCTACTAATACTACCTACACATCCTAAACATGTCGGTTCAATAGAAAGTAAATATCCTTGGGGAAAAAGAACATGGGCAACAAAACCCCTAGGATTCAAAATTTGGAATATTTATAGCCAAGGATACTTAGTGTTCACTAAGTCCTATGACTACCTATACCCCATCGCAAAAGATTTGCATTGTCCTCAATGCACAAAAATAATTAGTAAAGAACAAGGGTTAAAAAGGAACATACCTAGGTGCCTAAGCGCTCATCTCTGGCTGAGTTTGGCCATCCTCAACCTGACTGGTGGCCTCCGCAGTAGTAGGAGCATGTTAGGATGGTCTAGCACCCCTTACTCTCTCTAGCTCATATGCTTACCTTATCTCCTCATCTTGCATCAAGTGTATCCTAGCAAGCTCGAACTGTTGCTCCTCTGTCATCCCTGTCTATAGCCTTACTATATTCGAATCATTTACACGAGGCCTCTTCTTGAGAGAAGTGAGTGATGGATCCTAGGGAGTAAATAAATCAATCACCGGCTCTAAGGGATCGACCAGTGGGAACATGATCGGTACTGCCAATGTTGTTGTCATATTAGCCTAGAGCTGCTAGATCTTCTTCTGAAGGGTCGTCATATCTTCAAGCTATGTTGTACTGAGGCTCTGTTGTACTACCACTCAAATGCATCAATGCGGCTGTCCACAGGTGTAAGTCTCTCCTGCATAGTGGCTACTGTAAATGCCTTCATATGAGCCTCAGCCTCTAAAATGCCTTGGCAGACCCAGGGCTAAATCTACGGTAATAACTGATTTAGCTATGACTTAGTACGGGCTAGCCTCTGTGCCATGGCATGAATAGCGGTTGCTGACACATAGACCATGCTAGCAGGTGTTGTAGGTGTGGATACGGCCTCTGGGTAGCAGTAATAGTTATGGCGCCCCTCTCATCAACTTTAGTCTGTAGGGGCCTCCTAGCGGTGGTATTAGCAGCAATGGTGGTGGATGGAGGCTCATTTTATTGCCATCTTTGGCATTTAAAATGGAGGGCATGGTGCTCGCTGAAGGCCACTAGATTATCATCAGCCTTGATCAAGCTGGAATCTAGGGTTTGCTAAACCTTGATGAGTATAGATGATGTAGGATCTCAACCCCCGACTCTATACAGAGTCTATAGATCAGGAAGGGGAAGGGGATGGAGCTGGAACTTTTCAGGGCTAGCTCATGAAACTACTTCGTTATCAGGCTAGGCTAGTCAATCTCATAGCCAGCTATGAAACTAGCAACCAATACAGCATGATCCATTGTCAATGTATTATCAACAAGTGTAGGTCAGATCTGTGATCTCACCACAGACCACCAAAAATTGCCGGTGAAGCTAAGTGAGGCCTTCAAAAAAGGCTCTGACGAAGTAGTTATCCACTCAGGATCCAGGCCCTGCTCTGTGATGGTAGGCAACCCATCTCATCAAACTGGCCCTCCAGGCTAGGTTTCTCATTAGGTCCTTATCCCTGGTTTGCCCTAATCTCCTATCAAACTCTGCTACAGATTTGGGGGCCGGGAACGTAGAGCCAAATAGCATTCAATGAATGGTTATCTCTAAAATATCCACCTATTGACACCTCACCCATGTATGTGTCAATTTGGGCTGAGTGATGAGCTTCTTACCTATGGGAAGAGAGCCAAGGACAGTGAAGGCATATGATGCATAGAACTCCCAAACCATGGTTGGGGAGTACTTCCCTAATGATCCTACCACCCACTGGAGCCCGTATCTAGTGATAGTGTCCTGAAGACCTGGGACACTGTCCAATCTCGAGGTGATAATGCAGGGCTTCTTAAAAATGGAACAAGCTAGTCGACTACACTGATTCTTCTGTATGACCTCTTGGTAAAGGGTCTGCATGCCCTCAATGTACCACCGACTAGATAAAGCATCCAGAGGTGATGGTGACGCCAGAGGTGCTGCGCAGGACTCCATCTCTAACTCATTGCTATAAAAACTAGGACTTTGTATATTTCAATGGAATTTGAAATCTAGTTTTGAAAAGTTTTGGATCAAGGTGACGCTTCATGGAAGCCTTTACGGTCCGTGTGGTGTTATATGGACCATGTGGAGCCTCTTTAAAGTGGCCATTGGACTTGTGTAGGGTGTGATGGCCTTAATGTAGAATTTGGGACCAAGGCATACCATACTTGGACCCCACACAGGTCATGTGAGGCATCAACAGTCTATGTGGTAGACCGTATGGTAGCCTTGGCCTTGAAACTTCATAGTTTTGGAGCCAAGGCAAGTGGCACGGACCATATGACCCTTCACAGTTTGTGAGGTCCCCCATATAGGTGCCGGAGTGAAAATATTCTAAGTATTGGATCACCCTCCTAGAACTTTATCATGAAGAATCTTCTAAGTGAAGTGGGACGAAGGAGCAGGCAGACCATTTGGCTTGGTACGACCCATAAAGCCCTCCGTACGGGTGTTGGCGTCGAACTTTTCTAAGTATGGAATCTTCAAGCTCAAGCTAACTTCACTTTCAAGCCCTCAATTCAAGCTTATTTATGTGGTTTAGGGTCATCATTGGCCTCTTTCATCAAGTCAAGTTCAAAGGAATTCCATTAGCTAAGCTTTTCACATGAACCGATAGAAGGG
>JAPFFP010044040.1:0-12732 GCA_026153255.1 Solanum medicagineum
ATGTCTGTGACAGAGACTTATCTTGAGCCTCATTTTGTTATCTCACCCGACTAGTATACCAACAACCACTTCTACTTCCTTACCTTTGCCTTTGTTTTTCCTAGCTTCTGGCATACTTACTATATAAAACAATTAGATGTTAGACATAATCCACCTATTACACATGACTCTATGGTACGATTTAAAGAATGAAAAGAAAGTGGCAACTCCTAAATGCCACGTAGCCTCCTGCTTATAAATGTGGTGCACAACACATCCATAAACAAGACTCTACATAGATACGAATTTATAGACTCCCTTGGAGGACCAGCTCTGATGCCACTTTTATCATGCCCAAAGTCACGTTAAGCCAGATTAGCACCTATTATCGACAAGGCTCGGGAGAACCAACACATAACCATGCACTTTCTATGAACATTATAAGGGGTTTCCATATTCAGCATGAATTCAAGAAGGTATACAATAATAACAAGCCAAACAGACATACATATGACTAGGCCGTTGGAGCCACAATGTCTAAAGTACGAGACATGACCACACTTTAATTTACATAGTCTACAAAGCATCTAGATAAGGAACATTATCAGATACTGGTCGGGCCAGGCCCCATCTCATGACTAATTATGCAATACAAAAATATAAGTTTTACACACACAAAGCCCAAAGCAAACTGGAGCTTAGTAACAGCGGTTGGATATCCTGTACTCCTACTGGGGAGATCTATAAGCGGTTGTACCTGCATGATGAAATGCAAGTCCCCTGTAAGATATGTCAGTATAAGATAATGTACTGAATATGTAAGGAAGAAAATACTATATGTGAAGTAACAACTCAAATGAAATCATGCACTGGTGTAAGGATAAGAGCCAACCTTTAGTAACACTATGGAATCATGTACTTTATGTCCTTGTTATTACTTTACCTTTCTTTATTGTATATTTTGTGCACAACATATAATATAAATGACTAGCTTATCAGTGGTAAAATAATATCGGGATCGACCCATGCTAGGCTTTCCTTTCACCCCTAGGATACCCCCCCACACTGGGATCAGCCCATGTTAGGTCATTCTTCCACCCCTAGTCTACCACCCATCAATAAGCAATATAGATATCTTTTGTTTACTTTTGAGATGATTTTTTTGGTGTTCATAACATTTGAGCTATAGGACCATATACATAGCATGTGACATGCAAATAACTATACAATACAATACCATAATGAAAAGAGTAGGTTATACAAATAATGAAATGCGTATGAGATGAAATAACTCATGAAATTTATTCTCGATAAGAACCCATGTATCTTGGTAGCCAAGTACGTATGCAGATTTGCAAATGACTATGTATGGGAGCATATGAACATGTAAAAGAGTGTAGACACGGTTATTAGCTGTATCGGAGTTGGTAAGTTCCTTTATGTGCCAAGGAAAAGTCTAGATTTCATGCCAAGTAATACAAAATCGAGTAGCCTTATATACCTCGTTGTACCACATCACTATTACCTCGAAATAACCTTCCTATCCTCCAAATAATTATCTACAATACAGTAGGTGATAAAACTAGTATTAGCAGCCAATAGATACATCTTGGCAGCCCAATCTCATAAAAATAACACACGGGCAACAAGCGTGTAATTATCAACCAATGGTTATTCTTTCAATCTTTCTGCCTCTAATCATACTTCCTAATGCACATTCTCATATATATGTGCAGCTTGTTTTTGTTTCATCCTAGTAACAAAATCTGTATTAATCATATCCCACTTCCATGTTGGAAGTTCTATACACTGCATATAACCTCCCGACTTTTGGTGCTCTACTTTGAATTGTTGGCAATTTGGACATTGAGACACAACTTCTACAAGGTCCTTTTTCATGCCTACACACCAAAACATTCCCTTTAGGTCATGATAAATTTTAGTTGATCCTGGATTGATGGAATTATCTTGAATGATGGGCTTCTTTCATTATCCTTCTTCTTAGCCCATTAATATGAGGCACACATAATCTATTTTAGCAATACAATACTACATTTTGTGTAATTTCAAAGCCCTTCATCGTACCCTTTCTCACCTTTTCCTTAAGTCATCTTAGAAAAGGAACCTCAAACTACCTTTCTTTCACCTTCATAACTAATGAAGACTCTGCAACATTATGTACAAAACCCCCTTCCTTTGGAGTTTCAAGAAGGCAAACTCCCAAACTGGGTAATTGACGCATATCTTTAGCTATTCCTTGATAGATCTAGTACAACAAGCCTTGGGGAACATTAGGGTAATACCACAGTGGCTAGAAACAACCCAACGTCATGACAAATCATATGTGGATACTAGGATGAGAGGACTAGAATTTTTAGTAAGGGGTTGGGTATTCTTAAAGGTGTCCCCAATGAAAGGTGTCATGAGATTTGGTAGGAAGGGAAAACTGAGCACACATTACATAGGGAAGTGTAAAATTATTAGGAGGTTCGGCCAGGTTGCATATGAACTAGAGCTACCCCAAAAGCTTTCAATGGTTTATCCAGTTTTTCATGTCTCAATGCTTCAAAAATGCAGAGGTGACCAATCTTGTATCACTCCTATTGAAGATGTGCAAGTTACAGAAGATCTAACATATGAAGATGTACCTATTGCTAATCTAGATCGTCAAGTTAAGAAGCTAAGGAATAAAGAAATAGCTTCAGTAAAAGTACTTTGGAGGAACCAACAAGCAGAAGAGAAAACATGGGTGGCTAAGGAAACGATGAGATCTAAGTAGCCTTACTTATTTGAAGCTACAGATGAAGTCCAACATGCAGGAACTGGGGCATTTATAGGTACGTGTGTTCGAATGTTTACTACATTGTCAAAAGATTATTTAAGTCGAGGTTGAACTTGGTTAAGCTATCTAGTTATGTTAGCATTCAGGGATAAATGTTTCTATGGGGGAAGGATGTAACACCCCACATCCTATGTGTACTAGTCCTATACACATGAAACATGATATGTCTTGGTCAAATTAGCGCCCATTTTTAAAAGTTCTTAAATCTCAAATTATAGGGTGATATGTACATCTAACGCTTAAGAGAGTCGGGTGTATACAAGTTTTAAGTCGAATTGAAGAGATCACAGCCTTAAAAGAAGTGAAAGAAGTGAGGTTCTTGTAGGACTTAGGAAGCTAGTAGGTGAGTCACCTACTTGCTTAGCTTGAATTTGCTAGCAAGACGAAGATGAGGTCCGACGCCGGATCTGTCCAAGTCCAATAATGAATAAAGTTCGTGTTAAGGGTGTAACTTTAGCCTGTGTTTTAGCATTGAAATAGAAAATATTTACATCCCAAGAAGAATAGAAAAAGGGCCTAAGTACATCACAACTTACTTAATAATTTAGGTCCAAACAAAGTAAGGAGAAAGGAAAAAAATGGGCAGCCAAGGCCCATCAATTTGCAACCCATTTAGGCCTAAGTAAAAAGGCCAAGCAGCTGCATCCCACCTTGATAAAACAAGGCTAAATATTCAAGAGAAAGTTGGCCAAAATTGTCTATTTAAAAGGGCTTACAAGTAGCATCTTTAAGTCATATTGAACTTGGAAAACCATTCAGATTTCACAAAGTTTTCTCTCTACTCTTTCTTAGCTTTACAAAGCATCCACAAGGAAACTTCGGATCTTAAAAAAGCTCTCAACCTTGAAGGTAAAGGTAAGTAAAAATACTTGTGTGTTTAGTGTTGTTTTTATGAGATTGTGCTGCCAAGATGTATCTATTGGCTGCTAGTACTAGTTTTATCACCTACTGTATTGTAGATAATATTTGAAGGACAGGAAGGTTATTTCGAGGTAATAGCGAGTGGTAAAACAAGGTATGTAAAGCTACTCGATTTCATATTGCTTGAAATGAAATCTAGACTCTTCCTTGTTACATAAAGGAACTTACCAACTCCGATGCAGCTAATAACTGTGTCTCTACTCTTTCATATGTTTATATGCTTCCATACATAGTCATTTGCAAATCTGCATATGTATTTGGATACCAAGATACATGGGTTCTTTTTGCCAGCAAAGTTCATGACTTATTTCATCTTGTACACAATTTAATTATCTGTATAACCTACTCTTTTTATTGTGGTATTATATTGTATAGTTATTTACATTTCAGACGCTATATCTCCGATCCTATAACTCAAATATTATGACCACCAAAAGAATCATCTCAAAAGTAAGCAAAAGATAAAGTATATTGTTTATTGATGGGTGGTAGCCTAGGGGTGGAAGAATTACCTAGCATGGGCCGATCCCATTACAGGGGGTATCCAGGGGTGAAAGGAAAGCCTAGCATGGGTCAATCCTGATATTGATTTATCATTGATCAGCTGGTCATTTGTATAACATGTTAAGCAGAGAATATACATTAAATAAAGGTAAATTAATAAAAAGGACATAAAATACATGTTTCCATAGTGTAACTAAAGGTGGTCTCTATCATTACACCAGTGTATGATTTCATTTGAGTTCTTACTTCATATATAGTATTTCCTGCCTTACATATTTAGTACATTATCTCGTACTGACGTCCCTTATGGGGGACCTGCATTTCATGCTACAGGTAAAGGTGCTACTAGATCTCCCCAGTAGGAGTACAGGATATCCAATTGTTGTTACTAAGCTTCAGGTTGCTTCTAGGATTTGTGTGTCTAGAGCTTATATTTTTATATCATATAGTTAGTCATGAACCAGGGTGTGTCCTGACCTTTGTCTGATTCTGTTCCTTATTTAGAGGCTTTGTAGACTATGTAAATTATACATTGTGGATCCAATGGCCTAGTCATATGCATTTGCTTTTGGCTTGTTATTATTGTCTACCTTCTTGAATGCATGATGAATATGGAAACCCCTTATAATTTTCATAGAAAGTGCATGGTTATATGTTGGTTCTACGAGCCTTGTCTACAACGGGTGCTAGTCCACCTTAATGGGACTTTGGGCGTGATAAAAAGTGGTATGTATGGGAGCATATGAATATCTGAAAGAGTGGAGACATAGTTATTAGTTGTATCATTGTTGGTTAGTTCCTTTATGTGCCAAGGAATAGTCTAGATTTCATGTCAAGTAATACGAAATCGAGTAGCCTTATATACCTCGTTATACCACCTCGATATTACCTAGAAATAACCTTCCGGTCCTCCAAATATTTATCAACAATATAGTAGGTGATAAAACTAGTATTGGTAGCCAATAGAGACATCTTGAATGGCCAATCTCATAAAAACAACACACGGGCAGCAAGCGTATAATTATCAACCCGCATGTATTCTTTCAATCTTTCTACCTCTAATCATATTTCCTAATGCACATTCTCATATACATATCATGTGAAACTTATTTTAGTGTCATTACAGTCTCACAACAGCCCATAAGTTACAACACATAACAATTTTACAAACATACAAGTAGGCAACATAACATTACGTCTCTTCGCTACATTTCGATATCAACTATCCCAACGTTGTTGCAATTTTAGCCAAACTGTTCCCACCATATTTATCCATAAAAATAGTTCCAAAATAGTCCAAAAATAGTTCTCAAAATAAGAGGAGAAAGTAAGAAAGACCATAGTCCTTAATCAATCAGCCCACTATTTCTACTAACAACACATTTAGGATAACACACTAAAACTCAATTGTTTACATAGAACAAAATAGTGCAGCGACCTTTCTATATCATTACACAACTAAAAGTCATTAAGAACAACAACCTTACTTCATACTCAAGTCAACCAAGAAGAGAAAAGCTCCCAAATAAACAAGAAAGTGTATAATAATCTTTGTAATACATGCTATTCAAAATTTTAGCACAAGTAATTCCAGCCTAGTTCTCTTGTTTTTTATGAAAACCCATACTAAATACACAAGTATTTTTACTAACCTTTACCTTTAAAGGTTGAGAGCTTATTTAAGAACCCTAAAAGTTTCCTTGTGGTTGCTTTGTAAAGCTAAGAAAGAGTAGAGAGAAAACTTTGTGAAAGCTGATTTTTTTTCCAAGTTCAATATGACTTAAAGGTGCTGCTTGTAAGCCCTTTTAAATAGAAAATTTTGGCCAACTATCTCTTGAATTTTTAGCCTTATTTTATCAAGCTGGTAATGTAGCAGCTTGGCCTTTTCACTTGGGCCTAAATGGGTTGCAAATTGATGGGCCTTTGCTGCCTATTTTTCCCTTTCTCCTTACTTAGTTTGGGCCTAAAGCATTAGTAAGTTGTGATGTACTTAGGCCTTTTTTCTATTTTCTTGGAATGTAAATATTGTCCATTTACAATGCTATAACATAGGCTAAAGTTACACTCTTAACACGGACTTTATTCATTATTGGACTTAGACAGATTCGACGTCTGGCATCGTCTCTGTCTAGCTAGCAAATTTAAGCTAAGTAGGTGACTCACCTGCTAGCTTCATAAGTCCTACAAGTACCTCACTTCTTTCACTTTGTTTAAGGCCTTGATCTCTTCAATTCGACTTAAAATTGGTATACACCCGACCCTCTTAAGTGTTAGACATAGATATCGTCCTCTAATTTAAGATTTAAGCACTTTTAAAAATGAGCTCTTACTTGACCAAGCCATATCATAATTCATGTGCATAGGACTAGTACACATAGGATGAGGGTGTTACACTTCTCATGCATAGGAATAGCTCATTCACATATATAGAGATGGTGTAAACATCCAAAATTCTCAACGAACCATATCATAGTATTTATGTGATCACATTCTTGTCATAACCATAATTTTATCAAAATCATATACATAAACATAATTGGGCTTAACCCACTTCATAAAATCCAATGCTCATGAATGTATATGCCATGAATGAGGTGAGAATAGCATGGGCAATATAGATTCAATCTTAAATCAACAATACAATATGAAATTCAAGGAAATTTGTAAGCAAAACTCACATTCAATTGTCAAACAAGTCATCAATTCTCGAAAGAGGATACCTATTCTTTATAGTGACCCTATTGAGTTGCCGGTAATGAATGCACATTCTAAGTGACCTATCCTTCTTTTTCACAAACAACACCAGAGCACCCCAAGATGATTGACTAGGTATAATAAATTCTTTTTACAACAAATCTTTCAATGCTCTTTTAACTCCTTGAACTCCGTCGGGGCCACACAGTAAGGGGGAATGGAGATAGGTTGAGTGTTGGGAAGGAGGTCTATGCCAAAATCTATCTCCCTTTCCAGAGGGATACCAGGAAGGTCATTTTGGGAAGACATCAAGAAATTCATTTACAACCAAGACCGACTCAATAGAAGGGACCTTGGACTCTACATCCTTAACCCTCACAAGATGATACAAACACCCTCCAGAAATCAACTTATGGGCTTTAATGCATGGAATGAATCTACCCTTGACCACCACATCTTGACTTTACCACTCAAGGAAGGGTTCATTATGGAATTGAAACTTGACCCTATGGGTTCTACAATCAATAGAAGCATAGTGTGCATTCAACCAATTCATCCCAAGAATAACATCAAAATCAATCATATTTAATTCAACCAGATCACAAGGAGAGATTTATGCAAGATGCAAATCGGACAATTCCTATACACCCTCCTAGCAACAATAGATGCACCAATAGATGTAGATACCTCATATGACTGATGCAACAACTCTGACTCAACATGAAACTTTTTAGAAATAAAGGGGGTAACAAAGGAAAGGGTGGCACACAGATCAATCAAAGCATATACATCAAGATCAAAGATTTTCAACATACCATTAACAACATCGGGGACCTCACCAACCCCTTGTCTTCCATGTAGGGCATAAAACCGGTTGTGCCTTGGGGCACCACCTTGAGGAGCACCTCTACCCAAGGGAACCGCATTTGCACCTTGAACATTGCCATGGTTTCTTGGACAATCTACCTTCTTGTGACCAAGCTCCCCACAATCAAAGAATGCATTAGAATCTTTCAAACATGGGCCTCTATGATTCCTTCCACAACTAGGACAGACATCAATAGGAGCCACACCACCAATACCTTGTGGCCTAGGGAAGACATTGGTAAAGCCCCTATTATTAGCTTGAGGAGGCCCTTGGCCTTGACGAAATCTAGTACCCTTTTGGAAATTGCCCTCAAAACGGGCCCTCTTGGCCTCATGGCCCCTCCTCTTTCTCAAATTTTCTTCCTCCATTTGCTCGGCATAAGTCATCAACCGAGATAAGTCCATACCACCAATAAGCATGCCGAACTGGTATTTCTCACTCACTAAGTCGGAGACCGCCGTAACAAACTTATTCATCCTAGACCTAGGATCGGCCACCAAGTGAGGAGCATACTTTGAAAGTTGATTAAATTTGAGGGAATACTCCCTCACACTCATAGCACCTTACTTTAAGTTCATAAACTCTACAAACTTTTCCTCCCAAAGTTCAAGAGGGAAAAATCGATTAGGGAAGGACAATTTGAACTCCTTACAAAATACCACATTACCAAACCCCTTCTCACCCTTCCATTGCTCATACCAAATTCGGGCTACCCCTATGAGTTGGTACGCCTCTAACTCCGCCTTTTTCATTTTTCCCAACACCTATGATATTCTAGATTTTGTAGACCTCATTAATGAACTCTTGTGGTTCTTTATCCACCTTTGACCCATTGGAAATCGAAGGATTCATTCTCATAAAGTTTCTTAACTTAGCTCACGGGGTGTTAACATAAGGGACTTGGGCCCCTTGTTGGACTTGATTGTCCACCACTTTGGCAAGCATAGTAAGAGCATCCTGGAGCTCACCATTGGTAGGTTGCTCCTCGGCAGTTTGGGCATGTCGTTCTCTAGTGTATGGCATGATCTAGCAATGCAAAGAACAACTGTTAGGGGAAAACCTCACTAGAATTCTATAGCACGACATAGAACATGAAGAAGGGAGACATTTCCTAAAATACCTCATAGCCTCCTACTCATAGTCATAGCCGCTTCAGAATCATGAATAAGACTCTACTCGACGCAGTGTGTTGGAATCCAAGGATCTATCAACCTAGTGCTCTGATACCAAGTTTGTCACGACCCAAGCCTAGCGCCAAGATGTGACACGGTGAATGAGGAACTCGAAGGAACCCTAGAAAAGCCTCTCAACTTATCATTACACATCATTGGTCGCGGAAGCATGTAAAAAGGCATAAAGTAAGAATAAGGGGCAAGGGACTAAGGGATAGCTTGCAAAATATCACCATTAAGAGATAAAGAATCTAAGCTCAAATCATAGATAATAGCTTCTTCAAAAATATCTCTAAATACATAGATAAGAGCAGGGGCCAAGACAAAGTAACTGGGCTCACCCCTCGTGATCATAAGTATACAATAAATGAAAGAGAGCCTTAATACATAACATAAGATAATAGTCATTGTCCTCGGAATGGAGGAATCACCAAAGGCTAACTTGGACAATTCGTCTAGCCGTGAGAAGAATCAATAGGAGCTCCAGTTGCTACATGGTGGTATCATGTAGGTAAGAGTATATGTTAGTACTTTGAATTTACTAAGTATGTGGGATGCAATGTAACAATAGATAAATTCATAGTCAACATGCATGACAATAGACATGATATAGTAATGTTATGTGTATGATCAATGCATAAGTAAAACATGCCTAAGTAACTCATGCTCATATAGGGTGTCATTAGTGAAGCATAGACTAACTAGATTTCCAAAGTATAAACCCCTTGGCCGGTTGATGATGATCTCACCCCATCACCTTGGTGGTGTGGTATAAACCCCTCACATGGTTGATGATAATAACACCTTATCACCCTACTGGCGAAGTACAAACCCCTCACATGGTTGATAAGTATAAACCCCCACCTCGGTTGTCCGGGCTCTTAGTTCCTCGGATTGAGCATTGTCTAATGCAACACTTTATATAGAGTATATGGTGTATATAAGCTCATTTCATTATTAAAATATCATTCATATCTTATCTCATGCTTTGGACCTTTAACTCCTCAAGAGAACACCTCCGGACATTTTATCAAACACCTTGGGGGTGTGTAATAGGGGTAAAACACCATGCAATTTTGAGATGAAATCATGCAAGAAAATATGTAGTAAAACCATCAACCAACACCTTGCAACACCCCCAAGACATTCACATCAAAATTCCTCATCAAATCGAACATTATATCCTAGATTTAGAGCTCAAAACATGTTAAAACAACCATAATTTCATGAATTAAAAATCATTGTGCAGTAAATTTCTCAATATACAAGACCCACAAGAAAAATCAACTATAAATCATGAAATATTAGTAAAAAGAGGGTTTAGGTGGAAGGACCCAATGGTTCAACACTACATTCCTTGACTTTGGAGAACCCTTGAAGAAGATTGGGAATGGAGACTTGAAGCTTGATGAGATCCTTGATGAAATCCTTAAGATTGGTCTTAAGTTTGGGACTTGAATTTAGGAGCAAATATTTGGCTAAGTGTCTTGGTGAGTATTGGGGAATGTTTAGGGTGATATGAGGGTTAAATAAGGCTAAGTATAGGTAAAAACACGTTTGGGAAGACTTAGGCCCAACACTTAGCAAAAATTCAAACGTACTAGGAAAAACAGTGCAGGAAATACAACTCTCCACGTCGCGGAGAGGTCGCAGGCCCTCATTGGAAATTGCACCAAGTGAAACTTCATAATTTGATTCCTTTGCTTTAATTCGAGGTTAGACCCTTTTCACCCTAATTTGGACCCCCTGAATAAAAATATGAAGTTGGATTTTAGAAATAACAAATGAATTTTTAGATATACGAAAAATAAGATTCTGTGCACTTTCGAGGCACGTTTTTAGGCACTTTTTGGGGTCATTTCATGGACACCCTGGTGGCAAGTTACAACACCCCTCACATGGTTGATGCTATTCACACCTAGACACCCTGGTGGCAAGGTAGATACCCTTCAGATGGTTATCCGGGCTCCTATACCCCTCGGATCGGGCATGGTCTAATGTAACATATTATGTAGAACATATATATATATTGCACATATGCTCATTTCTTCATCATAACATCATTCACATCATATCTCATGCTTTCGACCTTCTTTTCCTCTAGAAATCATAATCGGGCATTTTATCAAACAACTTGGGGGTGCGAAATGAGGGTAAAAGACCATGCACTTTAGAGATGAAGTCATGCAAGAAAGTCTGTTATAAAACCATCAATCAACACCTTGCAGTACCCTTAAGACATTCACATCAAAATCACTCATCAAATCCAACATTAGATCCAAGATCTAGAGCTTAAAACATGCTAACACAACCATAATCCAAGATCTAGAGATCAAAACATGCTAAAACAACCATACTTTCAAGAACATAAATCACTGTGCAGTAAATTTCTCAATATACAAGACGCACATGGAAAATCCACTTTAAATCATGCAATATTAGTAGAAAGAGGGTTTAGGCACCATGAGTGGAAGGACCCAATGGTTCAACACCGCATACCTTGACTTTGGAAAACCCTTCAAGAAGATTGGAAATGCAGACTTGAAGCTTGAGTGAGATCCTTGATGAAATTCTTAAGATTGGTCTTGAGTGTGGGACTTGAATTTAGGAGCAAATATTTAGCTAAGTGTCTTGTTGAGTATTGGGGAATATTTAGGGTGATATGAGGGTGAAATAAGGCTAAGTATAGGTAAAAACACTTTTGGGAAACTTGGACCCAACACTTAGAATATTTTGGACTTCACAAGAAAACACTACCAGGCAAAATACACCTCTCTGCATTGCGGAGAGGACGTCGAGAAGGAATTACACTAAAGCATGCCCTTGGTGCATCGCGGAGGGAACACATAAACCTCACTAGAATTCGTCACTTAAAAATTTATAATTGTTAATTTTTTGCTCATAAATCGAAGTTAGACCTTTTTTCATCTAATTTTGGCCCCCTGATCACAAATATGAAGTCAGATTTTTGAAGTAACAAACGGATTTTAAGTTATATAGAAAACAAGATTCCGGACACTTCCAAGGCATGTTTTTGGGCACATCTTAGGGTACCGGACACTTCTGAGGCACGTTTTTGGGCACTTCTTGGGGTCGTTTCACCCGACATTCCTCCCCAAAGGGAACTTGACTTTGGAATTGATTTTCCACCTGATACTCAACCTATTTCTATACCTCTATATCGAATGACAAACAGAATTGAAAGAATTAAAGGAATAATTGAGGGATTTTCTTGACAAGAGCTTTAAAAGGCCTAGTGTGTCTCCATGGGGTACTCCCGTATAGTTTGTAAAGAAAAAGGATGGTTACATTGGATGTGTGTGGATTATCGATAATTAAATAAGGTGACCATTAAAAACAAGTATCCACTTTCAAGGATTGATGACCTATTTGACCAATTACAAGGTGCAAGTTATCTCTCTCAAATTGACCTTTGGTCCAAATATCACCAATTGAGGGTGAAGGAGAGGAATATTCCTAAGATGGCATTTCGGACAAGGTATGGATATTATGAATTCTTAGTTATGTCATTTGGGTTGGCAAATGCTTCGACCATATTTATAGATTTGATGAACTAAATTTTCAAGCCCTATATTGACATATTTGTAGTAGTCTTTATTGATGATATATTGATTTATTCTCGGAGTGAAGTAGAACATATGGGTCTGTTGAGAATTGTGTTGCAAACTTTGAGACATAAGCAATTATTTACCAAATTTAGCAAGTGTAAATTTTGTTTGACGAATTTAGCA
>JAPFFP010044042.1:0-12731 GCA_026153255.1 Solanum medicagineum
GGGGAGTTACTGGGCTATATTAGTAGAGGCTTGGATCTAACTTGTGAGGCACCTTTTGGGGTAACCCAAGAGGACAACTCCATGCGGGTACGCGTGGCGCGTTGCCACGGTGTCCAAAGCGGACAATACCTCGCAGTGTTGTGCCAGGTCGTTACAGAAATAAGATTTAATCACTGAATTTTGTGTTTTATGAAATTGTTGTATTATTATAATGAACATTTGTAGTATGTTACAACATGTAAATATAAATATGTCGTAAGCATTTGGTGAAATATAAAAGTGGTAAAAATGATATATATAAATTTTGTAGTAGTGTTGTGAAAAATTTCATAGAAGCGTAGATCAATACATATTAAGTTATTAATATAGGAATAAAAAATATTTACTTTGAATTCTTTGACACCTCACCACTCTATACTCCCCATTCATAAATACAATTATGAAATATTAGTACTAGGATTACCTGGACACAAAATTCTCCTTTGTTGACGCCACCCCAAATTTTCTTTCTCGTTAATGCCTAAGTACTAAAATCAAAGAATTTAAGGGGAAAAAGAAAGTGAATACACAGTCATAGTGCAGTTACTTTTATAATGTGAGACAAGGTGTAGTGCACTTACTTTTTTTATCTTTTATTAAGTAATTGACAAATGACCACACTAATGCAGCAAGTTGCACTTCTTAATTAAAAAAGTTCGGAATAGAATATGAATCTCTAAAATTTAAAGTAATAGTATGTTTGTTGGGCCTGAAAATATTTTCCTTGAAAACAAAGTACAGTATATTGTAATATTAAGCAAAAAGTTCCTCCGTCAAGAATGAAATATACATGTCATAAGGAGTCCAATGAAACTTATTTAGAATTTACGAGGAGAATATTTGATAAAAATAAGAAGTCATCTAAATGGCCTAACAGGTCACTACACAAGCCCTCACGGATTCGTTTTAGGCACATCCCAAAAAGCCTCATACTAATGGAGTTAGGTAATGAACGCTTATAGTGTTACATTTTTTCTTCTTTATCTGATGTGGATGGGGTTTGTTATACCAAATAATCCTCCTCTCAAACCAAGATCACACAGTTCGTAACCTCCCCTTCTGCGGCAATATATTTGATTTACTAGCCATCTTGAACTGTCACTACCAACTAGTGGGACACGCTGCTTGACCACCGCTTTGCCAAGAAAATTTTCGATACAAGGCATCAACCATAGATCTCTGGTCCTGTTGCCATATTGGGAATTTCTCACAAAACACAGTCCACTACTCTTACATACCCAAACCTAGGTTCTGATACCATTTGTTAGGACAGAAACTATCTCAAGCTCTGATATCTATTGTCAGGATCAACAAGAATCAAGTGTTATGAGGAAGCTAGTAAAGCAACATTGAAAGACCATGATAATGAAGATAAATGAGAAACCAGTGGGTGGACCTAGGGTAGGGGTAGGGGGTTCATCTGTACCCCTCACCCCCCAACCCCCGTTGAAAAATTACACTATATATACAAGGTAAATTTTCTACATTTACATATATTTATTAAATTTGAACTCCCTAAAAAGTAAGTAAAGTTTAGCATAATGGTAGATTTCCTTAAAAATGAACTCGTGAGCCCAGGTTCGAATCCCACGGAAAGCATTGTAGTTTTTACTTCTCTTAGTAATCCTTTTCATTTAATTTCGAGTCTGGGCAGACCAACCCAATATTTCACTTTAATCTTTCATTTAATTTGCCCAGCCAATGCCCCAATATTTCACTTTACCTTTAAAAAAACTGAAATAATATTTTATATCCAAAAATAATAGAAGGGTCCCAAATCCCAATCCCAAAAATTAAACTACTTTTCATCTTTCCAAGCTTCTAAATCTCGCTTCTTTGGTTCTTTCCTAAAAACTCAAAAGTCAAATATTAAATCATCTCTATTAATTTGGGTATTATTAATTTGTTTCAAACTTGAATCTAAATTCAATTCGGAGTGGAAAACTCAAAACTCAAGCTTAAAAGGTAAATTCTTTTCTCTTTTTTATCATTTTCTTCCAAATTTGAAGAAATTAAAATTAAAAAATTTACAACAAAATTTTAAAAAAAATGGGTATTTATTTTATTTTTTTGGTCTTCTTACTGCACTTCATTTTTGTCAAAAGTATGTCTTTCTTGAATGCATTTTGCTATCTTCATTCTTAGTTGAGATTATTTTTGCAATTTCTTTTCTTGGTAGTTGGTAGTTGGAAATCGATTTATAAAAATCTGTCTCAGCTTCATTAAAGATTCAAAATAAGAGGAACTAAATTGAAATGGGTTATGTTTACTTATTATTTTAGTATTTTTTTAATTTTGTGAAGAGATAAGTGTTAAAAACATACCTGACATATCCTCTTTTTTTAAGTTTCATACCTAAACTATTGGAAATGTGAGTTTCATATCTAAATTATCACTTACTAGTTTGAGAAACACACTTATATCTTTTATTCCATTCTCACCATGGTGTGTGTACTACACCTTCTCTTTTATTTTTTAAAAAAGTCACATCACAATCCACATGGACAAAACATTTCAACTTGGCAAAAAATAAATAAATTATAGTATTAGTTAAAATTAAATGTTAAAGTATTATTATTTCACAAAAGTATTATATATAAAATATTTTTCTTCTTCCACCTCACCACTTCCTCTCACCGTACCCCCTCAAACAAACCAATATTTTGAAAAAAAAAATTTAATTTTTTTTAGAAAAAAACTCACTTCATCTCCCTTTTAAAATAATAATTTAGATGATATTTTAATTTTTTTTTAGAAAAAATAATTCTAAGCTACCCAGCTAATCCTCCGCTTTTATTTTTTTGACTACTTTTAGAAAATTAGTTTTTATTTGTAGAAAACTTTTTTTTTAAAAAAAAAATAAACTTCTTATTTCTGTTATATTCGATAAACAAGTAGAAAAAAATATTTTTCTAAAAATACATATACATATCTATAAATAATAAAAAAAGCTTAAATAAAAAGATAAAAATAAATTAGGAGCGGAGGGTTTGATGTAGGTGGGATAGAATTTTTTTATTTTAAAAACATATCAATTTTTTTAAGTAAGAGTGGTGTAGGGGTTGAAGTTTGAACTTTTAAAAAATATTTAATAAAAGAGATTCAAAAAAATAAAAGGGCGGGGATTGTTGGGGGGTGGGTAGGGGGTACACGGGGGGTGTGGACTAGGTGGGCAAAATATTTTAAATTTTATTTTTTAAAACATAATTATTTAAAAAATAATATTTTTTTAGAAAAATATTTATACTTTAATCTTTTACTTTTAACTAATATAAATATTTCATTTAATTTTTATCAATGTGACATGCCATGTGGCAAGGTTTTCTCCAATAAAAGAAAAGAGTGTATTACACACACCACTAAAGTGTATTTCTCAAACTAATAAGTGATAGTTTAGGTATGAAACTCACACTCTGATTAGCTTAGGTATGAATTTTTTTTTAAAAAAAAAGGGAGATAGTTTAGGTGTGTTTTTGAACTTATCTCTTTTGTGGATATTGAAGCTTGATTTTTAAATCAAAATATATGGTTTAGAAATTAGAAATTAGGACAAATATGTTACTTTTTATAACAAATAGTGGTACTCTAATTTCTAAGAATAAGTATAGTGTTGATTTTCTTGAGTCATTCATTCATATAAATTTTACTAGTTCTCTAATAAAATATTATTGCCTACTTTTCTTAACTTTGTTGAGAGAATCAATGACTACGAATAGACGAGTAAAAAAAATGTTGGTGGTAACATCTATTTTCAATTTATAAATTGTAATATAAAGAATTGTCTCTAATACATTTAACGATTCAATTATCTTATACAGATTCAAGAATCAATGAAAAATTACTTTTTCCAAAGTATCAAATTCAAGTTCTACCGCTCATAGTCAACCTAATCGGGAACGAGAAGAAAATGCTAATCATTTAGAAGTACTATCACCATCTTCTCAAGAATTTCATTTGAATCCTTTAAAGATCGATACAGGTGAAAGAACTCAAATCATGGAATTTCATCCAAATTATCATGACGCAACCAGAAGAGCTTATCTTCAGAGAAAAACCTTGTCAACCTCAATTAAGAGAATTTCCTCAAACAAAGATTTATGGAGATATGTGTCATTTTAATTGTAAATGGTGTATTGAATTTCCTGATTGGTTGCAGAACAGTGTAAGTAAAGATGCAACCTATTATTTGTATTGTTATTAATTCAAGGAAAATAATAATCTTCAAGATGGAGGTGAAGTATTTTCAACTACGTGGTTTAGGGTTGTCATAAAAAAATCAGTTTAAAAAATACATGTTGGTGGGATTACTAGCATCCATGATTAGTCAAAAAGGAAAATTGAAGATTTAATACGGCAACAACAATTTATTCATGCTTCTTTTGAGAAAAAATCGAATCAAGATAAACAATGGATATTGAATAAACTTAGCAACTTCGGTTGATCTAGTAAGACTTATTGTGAAGCAAGGGTTAGCATTTCGAGGCCATGATGAATCTAAATTGTCACTAAACAGAGGTGATTTTCTAGAGATACTTTCATTTTATGCTTAAAAATGTGATGAAATTTGTAGTTTTGTATTGGAAAATGCTCCTCAAAATGATCAAATGACTTTTCCAAAGATTCAAAAAGAAATTGTGATTGCGTGCAAGATAGAAATAATTAAGGGTATCATAGAGGAAACTAAATGGTGACTATTTTTCCTTATTGGTTGATGAATCTTTTGATATTTCACGCAAGGAGCAAATGGCGGATGTTTTACGTATGTTGATAGAAGAGGATTTGTGATGGAGAGACTTCATGACATTGTTCATGTTAAAAATACTAGTGCTTTATGTCTAAATGAAGCAACTGTCAATTTACTTTCTCAATATTCCTTGGGTCTATCTTGTGTGTGTGGACAATGCTATGATGGAGCAAGTAATATACAAGGTGATATCAACAGCCTTAAGATGTTGATTAAGAAGTTGATCGGCTTACTCAATTCATTGTTTTGCTCATCAACTTCAACTAACTCTAGTTGGTGTTTCTAAAAGATGTCTTCAAGTTGGAGAACTTGTACATGTCACGACACAAGCCTAGGGCCTAGACGTCACACGGCACAAGGAAAACCCGAAGGGACCCCAAGCAAGCCTCATAAAACATCATTACACAACATTAGTCACAGAAGCAGTAAGTCAAGCATCAAAGATAAAAGAATGGGGAGAATGGGACTAAGGGAAAAGCTTGCACAATATCATGGTCAAAAGACAAGAGTTAAACTCATATAATAGATATTGAGCATGTCCAACAAACACCTCTAATACATAGATAAGAGCGGGGACCAAGACAAAATAACCGGGCTCACCTTCATAGTCAAAATAAACAATAAAGATGAATATCTCAATACATAATATAAGAAACATAGATGAGGTCCCCAAAGTGGAGGACTCACCAACTAGCTTGAATATCACCAAACTAGCCTCGTGGAGGAGGAGGATCAACTTGGGCACTGGTTCCTACATGGTGACATCATGTAGGCATAAAGTATGCTTAGTATGTCTGAATGTACTAAGTATGTAGGATGCAATGCAACAATAGATATACATCATAATCAAAATGCATAATATCAAGCAATAGGCATAATATATAATATGGCATGTATGATCAATGCTTAAGTGAAACATGCTTAAGTACTCATGCTCATATAGGATATCATACGTGTAGAAGAGACCAAAATAGTTGTTCAAGCTATAAACCCGTTGGTGGTTGTGTGTTATAAACCCCTCATGTACTTGACGGTAATCACACCTTACCAACACGGTGACGAAGTATAAACCCCTCACATGGTTGATGAGTATAAACCCCCGAAATGGTTACCCGAGCTCTTGTCCCCCGGGATCAGGTGTGGTCTAATGCAATACTTTATATAGAGTATATCATATACATAAGCATATTTCATCATCATAACATCATTCATATCATATCTCATGCTTTGGACCTTTAATTCCTCAAGAAACTACATCCGGACATTTTATCAAACACTTTGAGAGTGTGTGATGCTAGTATAAAATCATGAAATATAGGAATGAAATCATGCAAGAAAATCCAATGTAAAACCATCAATCAACACCTTGCAAATTCCTCAAAATATATACATCAAAACCCCTTCTCAAATCTTACAATACATCGAAGATTTATAACTCAAAACATAGCAAAACAGTCACAACTTTATATAGCTTTAACAGAGTGTGCAGTAAATTTCATAATAATCAAGACTTATTTGTAAATCAACTTTAAATCATGAAATTTATGTAAAAAGAGGCTTAGGTATCATGGATGAAAGGAACCCATAAAAGAAACCAACATACCTTAGTTTATAGATGAACTTAGTGAAGATTGGAGATGCAGACTTGAAGCTTGGAGAAGAACCTTGAAGGAGAACCTTAGCTTAGATGAGGGTTTGGGACTTGAGTTTGGGGAGTGAAAATATGACTAAGTGTTTGAGTGAGTATTGGAAAATATTTAGGGTAGTATAAGGGTGAAATATGACTAAGTATAGGTAAAAACACGTATGGGAACTTTTAGGCCCAAGACTTGAAGTCTTGGACCAAAGCTGAAAAACTGTGTCCAGTTAACAATGTGGGGCATCGCGAAAAGGCCATTAGAAATTGCACCATGTACATTTTCATAAATCATTTTAATCGCTTAAAAATCGAGATTAGACCCTTTCCCCCCTAATTTGGACCCCTTGAACAAGAATTTCGAAGTTGATTTTTCGAAATAAAGAATGGATTTTGAGATATATGAAAATTTTAAAATTTCGGGCATTTCAAGGCACGTTTTTGGGCTCGTTACAATGTCTCCCCCTTGGGAACATTCATCCCCAAATGTAAAAGAGACGTACAAGACAAGAGTGATCATCAACAAAACAGCCCCAACCATAAAACATAACATGTAAAACACCATTTTCAAACTCTTAGCATAAGTGTAAAACCATTATAAGTTTACAAACTTAAACATGAATGCATATGAATGACTTAGGGGCTGCAATATAAGACTTGAAATCACATAGAGGACTTAGGATTAGTACCTTAGGCTTGAGTGAAGTGGAAAAGATAAGGATACCGCTTTTGTATGTCCGCTTCGGCCTCCCATTTAGCATTTTCAACTTGTTGGTTCCTCCAAAGGACCTTAACGGAAGCCACCTCTCCAACCTCAAACCAACCCACCGGTGTTTTACAATGTCTCCCATAAAAGGGACTCAAATGGAGCATACCGATACTAGAGTGATAGCTATTGTTGTAGGCAAACTCAATCAAAGGAAGATGGTCATCCCAACTACCCCTCAACTCCAATACACAAGCCCTTAGCATATCCTCAAGGGTTTGAATGGTTCTCTCTGCTTGGCCATCCATTTGAGGGTGGAAGGCCATATTAAGGTGAACTTTGGTACCAAGACCCCTTTGAAAAGACCTCCAAAAGTGTGAAGTGAATTTTGCACCACGATATGATATGATGGATAAAGGAACCCCATGTAACCTCACTAACTCATGGATATACAACCTTGCATACTCTTCAGCCTCGTATGTAGTCTTAACTGGTAGAAAGTGCGCCAATTTCGTCATCCTATCAACCACCACCCATATGAAATCAAAACCTTTTCTAGTCTTAGGCAACCCAACCACAAAATCCATATTAATCACCTCCCACTTCCAAGTAGAAATCTCTATGTCTTGGGTTAGGCCAGCCGGCCTTTGATGTTCGGCTTTGACTTGTTTATAACTATGGAAACCGGAAACAAATTTAGCAATGTCCCTCTTTATGCCTCCCCACCAATACACATCCCTCAAGTGCCTATACATTTTGGTGGAACCGAGGTGGATAGAATAAGAAGAATTGTGGGCCTCATCAAGGATCTTCTCCCTCAAACAATCAACACAAAGCACACACAACCTACCTTGGTACCTAAGGGCACCATCTCCCTTTTAAGAGAAAGCCTCCACTTTGCCCTCTTTCACCAAGGCCTTCAATTCAAGCAAGGAGGAGTCAAGATCTTGTTTTACTATCAACTCATCAACCAATGAAGACTTAGACCCATTAACAACAATCACACCATCGGCACCAACCTCTTCCAACCTAACCTCCGATCTAGCCAATCTATGCATATCCCTAGCCATCTCCCTATCACCACCATCCACATGAGCTAGGCTACCCATGGACTCCCGACTCAAAGCATTTGTCACCACATTTGCCTTACCCAGATGATGATGCACACTCATATCATAATCTTTGAGAAGTTCTAACCACCTGATTTGTCTCAAATTGAGATCTTTTTGAGTGAAGATATATTGAAGACTCTTATGATCGGTGAAGACATTGACATGCACTCTATACAAGTAATGATACCAAATCTTTAATGCAAACACAACAGTGGCTAACTCTAGATCATAGGTAGGGTAGTTCCTTTCGTGTACCTTGTGTTTTCTAGAAGCATAAGCTATGACCTTACCATTTTGCATTAGCACACAACCCAAACCAACTATAGATTCATCACAATACACAACAAAACCCTCAAGCCCATCCGGCAGTGACAATATAGGAGCAGACATAAGCCTATCCGTCAATGTTTGAAAGCTCCTCTCACATTCATCAGTCCATCAAACTTAACCTTCTTTTGAGTCAATTTTTTGATTGTGGAAGCAATGGAGGAGAACCCATTCACAGATCTTCTATAATAACCCGCAAGACCCAAGAAGCTTCTAATATCCGAGAGGATCAATGGTCTAGGCCAATTTCTAATTACATCGATTTTCTTAAGATCCACTTTTATACCATTCCCCGACACCACATAACCCAAGAATGCAACCTTCTTTAATAAAAATTCGCACTTGTCATATTTAGCATACAATCTCTCCTCCCTCAACCTTTGCAACACAACCCTCAAATGACCCATATGCTCCTCCCTACTATGTGAGTAGATCTAAATATCATCAATGAAGACCACGACAGAGGAATCAAGGTAAGGTTTGAAGAGCCTATTCATTAGGCCCATGAAGATGGTCAGTGCATTAGTCAACCCAAACGACATCACAACAAACTCATAATGCCAATATCTAGTCCGTAAGGCCGTCTTGGAAATGTCACACTCCACACCCTTACTTGATGATATCTGGACTGAAGATCAATCTTAGAGAAAAAGCTAGCCCCTTGCAATTGGTCAAACAAGTCATCAATTCTTGGAAGAAGATATCTATTCTTTATAGTGTCCCTATTGAGTTGCCGGTAGTCAATGCTCATTCTAAGTGACCCATCCTTCTTTTCAAAAATAACACCCGAGCACCCCAAGGTGATTGGCTAGGTCTAATAAATCTCTTTTCCAACAAATCTTTCAATTGCTCTTTTAACTCCTTCAACTCCACCGGTGCCATACGGTAAGGGGGAATGGAGATAGTTGAGTTTCGGGAAAGAGATCTATACCAAAATCTATCTTCCTTTTGGGAGGGACACCGAGAAGGTCATTTGGGAAAATATCAAGAAACTCATTTACAACAGGGACAGACTCAATGGAAGGGACTTTGGACTCCACATCCTTAACCCTCACAAGATGATACAAACACCCCCTAGAAATCAACTTATGGGCTTTAATGCATGAAACGAATCTACCCTTGACCACCAAAACTTGACTTTCCCATTCAAGGACGGGTTCATTAGGAAATTGAAACTTGACACTACGGGTTCTACAATCAATAGAAGCATCGTAGGCATGCAACAAATCCATCCCAAGTATGACATCAAAATCTACCATGTCTAATTTAACAAGATCACAAGGTAACAACTTATGAAAAATGCAAATAGGACAACATCTATAAACTTTCCTAGCAACAATAGAGGCACTAATAGGAGTAAACACTTCATATGACTCATGCAACAACTCGGGGACAACAGGGAACTTTTTAGCAACAAGAGGGGTAACAAAAGAGAGTGTGGCACCCGGATCAATCAAAGCATACACATCAAAGTAAAAGATTTTCAACATACCGCTAACAACATCCTGGAACCTCACCAACCCCTTGCTCCCTGTAGAGCATAAAATTAATTGTGCATTAGGGCACCAACTTGAGGACCACCTCTCCCCAATGGGACCGCATCAGCACCCCGGACCTTGCCACGATTTCTTAGACAATCTACCTTCTTGTGATCAAGCTTTCCACATTCATAGCATGCATTAGAACCCTTCAAACACGAGGCATTATGACCCTTCCCACATCGAGGACACACATCAATAGGAGCCATCCCACCAACACCTTGAGGCCTCGGGAAGTCATTGGCAAGCCCCCTATTAGTAGCATGAGGAGGCCCTTGGCCTTGACGAAATTTAGCACCCTTTTGGAACTTACCCTCAAAACGGGCCCCCTTGGCCTCATGCCCACTCCTCTTCCTCATCTTTTCCTCCTCCATGCACAGCATATGTCATCAACCGAGACAAGTCCATGTCACTAACTAGCATGGCAGACCAACATTCTTCACTTACCAAGTCGGAGACCCCCATCACAAACTTATTCTTCCTAGATCTAGGATCGGCCACCAAATGAGGAGCATATTTTTATAGTTGGTTAAACTTGAGGGCATACTCCCTCACACTCATAGCACCTTGTTTCAAGTTCATAAACTCTACCAAATTTGCTTCCCTAAGCTCAAGAGGGAAAAATCGATTAAGAAAGGCCAATTTGAACTCCTCCCAAAGAACCACATTACCAACCCCCTTCTCACCCTTCTATTTCTCATACCAAATTTGGGCTACACTTTTGAATTGGTATGCCACCAACTTCGCCTTTTTATTCTGCCCAACATCCATGATATTCAAGATTTTGTAGACCACATCAATGAACTCTTGTGGATCTTCATCCACCTTTGACCCATGGAAAATCGGAAGATTCATCCTCATGAAGTCTCCTACCCTAGCTTATGGGGTAGTAGCATGAGGGGCTTGGGCCCCTTGTTGGACTTGGTTGGCCACCACTTGGGCAAGCATAGTAAGAGCATCCGGGAGCTCACCATTGGTAGGTTGCTCCTCGGGAATTTGGGCCCGCCTTCCTCTAGTTTTTGGCATGATCTACCATAGCAAAGAATAATTTTTAGGGGGGAAAAACTTACCACAACTCTATAGCACGACTTAGAACATGAAGAAGGGAAACATATCCTAAAATGTCTCACAGCCTTCGATTCATAGTCATGGCACGCTTCACAACCATGAATAGGACTCTAATCGACATGGTGTGTTGGAGTCCAAAGATCTATCAACCTAATACTTTAATACCAAGTTTATCACGACCCAAGCCTAGGGCCTAAACGTGACACAGCGAAAAGGGAACCTGAAGGGACCCCAAGCAAGCCTCATAAAGCATCATTACACGTTCTTGGTCACGGAAGCAATAAATCAAGCATCAAAGATAAAAGAATGGGTAGAACGGGGCTAAGGAAAAAGCTTGCACAATATCATGGTCAAAAGACAAGAGTTAAACTCATATAATAGATACTTAACATGTCCAACAAACACCTTTAATACATAGATAAGAGCGGGGCCCAAGACAATGTAACTGGGCTCACCCTCATAGTCAAAATAAATAATAAAGATAAAATGTCTCAATACATAATAGAAGAAACATAGACTAGGTCCCCAAAGTGGAGGACTCACCAACTAGCTTGAATAGCACCGAACTAGCCTCGTGGAGGAGGAGGATTAACTTGGGCACTGGTTCCTACATGGTGACATCATGTAGGCATAGAGTATGCGTTAGTACATATAAATGTACTAAGTATGTAGGATGCAATGCAATAATAGATAGGCATCATAATCAAAATGCATAATATCAAGCAATAGGCATAATATACAATATCGCATATATGATATATGCTTAAGTAAAACATGCTTAAGTACTCATGCTCATATAGGATATCATATATGTAGAAGAGACCAAACTAGTTTTTCAAGCTATAAACCCCTTGGTGGTTATGTGGTATAAACCTCTCACATGGTTAATGGTAATCACACCTTACAAACACGGTGACGAAGTATAAATCCCTCGCATGGTTGATGAGTATAAACCCCCAACATGGTTACCCGAACTCTTGTCACCCCGAATCGGGTATGGTCTAATGCAATACTTTATATAGAGTATATCATATACATAAGCTTATTTCATCATCGTAAGATCATTCATATCATATCTCATGCTTTGGACCTTTAATTCCTTAAGAAACCACATTCGGACATTTTATCAAACACTTTGAGGGTGTGTAATGCTAGTATAAAACCATGAAATATAGGAATGAAATAATGCAAAAAAATCCATTGTAAAACCATCAATCAATACCTTACAACACTCTCAAGATATATACATCAAAACTCCTTCTCAAATCTTACAATAGATCAAAGATTTATAGCTTAAAACATAGCAAAGCAGTCACAATTTTACATAGCTTTAACATAGTGTGCAGTGAATTTCATAATAATCAAGACCCATTTGTAAATCAACTTTAAGTCATGCAATTTATTTAAAAGGAATCTTGGGTATCTTGGGTGAAAGAAATCGAAAGAAACCCACATACCTTAGCTTATAGATGAACTTGGTTAAGATTGGAGATGGAGACTTGAAGCTTGGAGAAGAACCTTGAAGGAGAACCTTAGCTTGGGATGAGGGTTTGGGACTTGA
>JAPFFP010044043.1:0-12730 GCA_026153255.1 Solanum medicagineum
CAATATGCATAACTATAATAAGGAAATAAGCCAAGAGATGATAAATGCTCATTGCATCATTTAAAACATGATTTGAAGAAACATAAGCATCTCAAGTGTCACGTCCCAAGCCAAGGGCCTAGACATGACACATAAATGGGAACCCGAAGGGATCCCAAACAAGCCTCTTAAGCATGAATATCACATCCTTAGTTTCGCGGAAGCATAAATGAGCAACAAACACATAGCACATAATTCTACGAGAAGCGGGAGTTTGGACTCATGCTTTGGGGATGTTGAGGGAATGGGATGAGGATGAATCACACAACAAGTAATTTCTAAGGGGGAAGGTAAGTATGACTCATGCTGTGAGGGAAATTAGCGACTTGGGACTTCCATCTCATCAAACATTAATTATAAAGTGGGAGAATAGGACTAAGGGATGTCTTCATAATACAAACACATAAGGAGTCAATCTCAATCATACATAACCATCATAATATCCAACAACACCTCAAATTATGAATAGGAAAGGGGCCAAGACATCTCCCAGGCTCACCCTCAAAAGATAGTATCCAAAAACAAATGAGTCTAAATAAGGCATGAAAATAAGTGGAATCTTGTCACCGAATATGGAGGACTCACCAAGAAATCTTCAACCGAAACGTCTAACTGCATGGAAGAGGAGGATGGTAAGGAGCTCCGATTGCTACATGGTTAGATCATGCAGACAAAAAATATGCATTAGTATTTGGAATGTACTAAGTATGTGGGGTGCAAATGCAACAAGGAATATCAGCCATAATTAAGTAATATGCATAATCATAATCAATGGATATAAGCTCAATATGAACTAAATGCTCAATGCCTTAGTCAAAACATGCATGAGGATTTCCATATCACAAAACATATCATACATATATAAGAAAGGACCATAACCAACATATAATACCAAGTGAGCTACTACTTGGAATCCCGGTGTTCAGTCCACACTGAATAAAGGAGTGGTCTACTTTGACAAGGTAGAGCATCCACTCACCTTACGATATAACCTTTTTGGAGAATGCTAAAAAATCCCTACCTTACAATATGGCCTTTTTGGTAGGTAAAATAAGATGTCTTTACCTTACCATACAATCTTTTTGGTAAGAGTTAAGAGATGTCCTTACCTTATGATACAATCTTTTCAATTAGAGTTAAGAGGTGTCTTTACCATACAATGCAATCTTTTCGGTAGGATTTACAAATGTCCTATTGTGGCACATAGTTATTGGACCATGGGAGACTACAAAGATCCTCTCGGTGCTAGGTCACAATCCCACAAAATTCTTTAAACATAATCATAGTTATAACATGCATAGTCTCAAAATATTTTAGTATCATTCTTGGAGTATCTCATAAATCATTACTTGTAGCATCAAAGTTAGGGTATTAGATAGCACTTGTCACTCATATCATGCTCATGAGCTCATAACATACTTGTTAGCCCCTTGTTAGTCTCAACATGCTTATCATACATATCTTGCCACAAAGCATTCATGACTTAAGAACTTGGCATGCATCTTAGATCAATTCATGGTGGGTACATGTACACAAGCTTAAAATCATGCAATTTGTAAATAAATGCCATGAGTGGAGTATAATAAAATCCTTAAACATTATTCAAAATAACCCACAAATCAATCATGAGAATACTTAGTTATTGAACTATCAAACCCTCACATAAAAATCATGGATTTCATATGATATTACATGAAAAGATAATATACTAGGATAACCATCATAAAATGCTTCACTTTATTATCATAAGAACGAGTTCATAAAAATCATCATGTATTACCATAGCTTGAAAAGAATCACAAAGGAGGAGAGGAATGGTTGAGCTTGTGGAGGAAAAGTATCCACAATCAAAACCCACATACCTTGTTAACTTAATGAAGAGAAAATCAGATTTGGAGGTGAAAGAACCAAAACTGTAGCTTGCACTCTCTTTGAGGACCTTGAGGAACTTGGGAGGAGTCTTGGAAGTAAAGTGGGAAATGAAAGGAATTAGGTTTAAAAGGGTCGATAAGGATCCCTTGGAGGCCAAAACTACATAGCTTAAGCATAAATTGCTAAAATATGACAAAACTTCCCCTTCTTAAAAATTGGCCAGACAAGTCTGTGAGACCCCGTCTACGAGCCGTAAAACATTCTATCGGCCATAGATGGGGGTTTTATCTAATAGAGTTTCAGAATTTCAGAGAACCCTTTCTCTGATTTACATTCCACGACACAATGTATGACCCATAAAAGGTTTACGGGTCGTTTGATAAGTCATAGATTGAACTCCTGAAAGATTCTAAATTTTACCATGTCTTCCCAAGTTCCACGAACCTACATACGACCATCCTACCTTTTACGGCTTGTAAGGACCTCTCGTTGAAGCTGACAAATATTTTTTTTCAAAGCTTATTTTCTTGCAACTTTCATACTTCTCATAGTTGGGGTCCTACATCAAGTCATCATATACATATTTATGTAGAAGAAGACCATAAACCAACATATATGACCATGTGAGCTACTACTTGGAATCTAACATAACCCCTTATGTTGGATCGGGGAGACTGATTGCTAGGAAAAACTCTGTCATCTCATGTATGCACATCTTTAACTTTAACTTTTGCTATTATGGATCCACTAGCCTTAGCCTACAAGGGATCCTATGGTGGTACGTAGTTTTGGGTAAGAAGTTGTTACTAGGATTTCCTTAGGTGGACAACCTTATGTCTACCTTTGAACCTTACCACAAGCCTTCTCAGTTCTAAGTCAAGGCCTAGGGAATACTGCCACGACCCCGAAAAGTGCCCGAAAATATTTCTCGAAAGTGCTTAAAATTGTAATTTCCACATATCTCAAAATCTGTGCGTGATATCGAAAATCCAACTTCATATTCTTAATTAGTGGGAAAAATTGAGTGGAAAATGGGTATAACCCCGATTTAGGGCAACCGTATCAAAATTAAAAAATCCAAAGTTGCGATTTCCAAAGAGGTTTTCGTGCCCCTGGCGTGACTCACCAAGGGCGTGTCTCTATGTATTTTTGTGCCAGTTCTTTTTGTTCAGTCCAAGGCTTTTGGGTCTTGGGGCTATGTCATCCCATGCGTGAAAATACTTATACTTAGCCATATTTCACCTTCATATCACATAAGACATTCCCCAATACTCTGTTAAACACTAAGACAAATAATTCACTCAAAAATTCAAGTGCCAAATCTCATTCCGGATCTTAAGGAAATCACTCAAGCTTCAAGTCTCTATTATACTCTTCATCAAGGAATTCTCCAAAGCTAAGGTATGTGGGTTTTAACCAATGGGTACTTTCACCCATGGTGCCCAAACTCCCTTTTCACATAAAATGCATGTTTCTAGGTTGATTTACTTATGAGTCTTATTTACTGTGAATTTGACTATAAACTATGTTGGGGTTTCACAAAGTGTGATTATGTGAGCATGTTTTTGCTATGAATCCTGCATCTATCTTAAGATTTGATGAAATTTTTGATGCATATTGTATGATGGTATTACCTAGTATTTGTGGGTTAATTTATTTCAAGTTTACTTGCATTATTTTACTCTTGAGTTGCATGGTTTTATACTAGCATTACACACCCACCAAGTGTTTGATAAAATGTCCAGTTAATGTATCTTGAGTTGTTGAAGGCCTAATGCTTGGCATATGAGTTAAGTGACTTTATGATGATGAAAGGATGGTATTTATGTAATGATTTCATGATATGTATCTATAGTGTTTTAAGTTGACCATACCGAATTGAGAGGTTGATACCTCAATCACTTTCGGCGGAGGGTTGTTATGTCTGTCAACTCATTGTGGGGTTTGATACCTCAATCGCCTCAGATGGGGGTGGTAAGCCATCAACCAATTGAAAGGTTGATACCTCAATCACTTTCGCTGAAGGGTGGTCATATCCATCAACCATTGAGGGATTGATTCCTAAATCACTTCTAAGGGGTAGTCTACCTTGGATTCCAAGTTCTAAGTTACTTGATCTATGATGATGCTCTCTTCCTTCACATGTAATATGTCCTATAGAAACATGTTTTACTTCAAGTATCATTCATACATGGCATATTGTTATTATGCTATCCAATACTTATGATATTGCATTTTGACTATGTTGCCTATCTTTTATTGCATTAGATCCTACATACTTAGTACATTCAAATGTACTAACACATACTCTATGCCTACATGATTTTACCATGTAGGAATCAGAGCTCCTCATGATCATCCTCATCCTCCCCGTGGCTAGTACTATCTCTACAAAGCAAGTTGGTGAGTCCTCAATTTCTGGGACAATGTCTTTGATCTTAGGCTATGTATAAAGACTCCCTTTCCTTTATTGTATGTTTTGACTATCAGGGTGAGCCCGGTTGCTTGTCTTAGAGGTGTTGGACAGGTTATGTAAATGCTTGAGCTTGACTCTCTTTGACTCATTGATGTTTTGTGATATGAAAGACTTCCTTAGCCCCTTTTTCCCATATTTCTATTCTCTATTGTTGTTTTATTGCTTCCACGACCAAGGATGTGTAATGATATGCTAAGAGGCTTGTTTAGGGTCCCTCAAGGTTCCCCATTCACCATGTCACATCTAGGCCTTAGGCTTGGGTTGTGACAAACTTGTTATCAGAGCACTAGGTTGTTAACGGTCCTCGACATCTAACACACTGCGTTGATTAGAGTCTGATTCATGGTTATGTTGTGCACCATAACTATGAGTAAGAGGCTATAAGAGTTTTAGGAATTTTTTGTCTTCTTCGTGATCTATTTTGTGCTATAGAAGTCAAATAATGTTTCCCCCTCTAATGAATGTCCTTTGCCATTTTTAGAGCATGCCTAGCGCAAGAGGAAGAAGAGCCCGTACTTTCAAAGAACAACCGACTTATGGAGAGCTTCGGGATGCTCTCACTTTACTAGCTCAAGCCATGGCTAACCAAGTCAACCAAGGGGCCCAAGCCCCTCACACTCCTACTTTGGGATCTTGGGTGAGGGAATTTATGAGGATGAACCCACTGAAATTCAATGGGTCCAAATTGGATGAGCACCCTCAAGAATTTATTAATGAGGTCTACAAGGTGTTGGCTATCATGGGTGTTAGATCGGAAGAGAAGGCGGAGTGGCGGTTTACCATCTCAAGGGGTGGCCCAAATATGGTATACTCAATGGAAGGAAGAGAAGGGGAACAATAATATGATTATATGGGAGGATTTTAAGGCAGCTTTCCTCAACTGGTTCTTCCCTCTTGAGCTTAGCGAGGCAAAAATGATGGAGTTCATGAATTTGAAGCAAGGATCTATGAGTGTGATGGAGTATGCCCTCAAGTTCAACCAACTCTCAAAATATGCTCCTCAATTGGTGGCCGATCTAAGATCTAGAATGAATAAGTTTGTGATGGGTGTATCCAATTTGGTAAATGAGGAGTGCCGGGCCGCTATGTTGATTAGTGACACGGATTTGTCCTGCTTGATGACTTATGCCAAACAATTGGAGGAGAAGAAATTGAGGAAGAGGAGGAGTAGTGAGGCCAAGAGGGCCTGTGATAGGAGGTTCCAAAGTCTGAAGGGTGGATGATTTCATCAAGGCCAAGGGTCTTCTCATGCTCCTAATAGAAGGTTTGCCAATGACCACCCAAGGGCCAAAGGAGATGGTGGTGTGGTGCCTAATGTTGTGTGTCCAAACTGTGGTAAGGGTCATGCTGGCCCATGCTTGATGGATACCAATGCTTGTTTTGGTTGTGGGGAGGTAGGCCACAAGATGATTGATTGTCCACGTGAACAACAATGGTAAAGATGTTCGTCCTCAAGGCCGGGGTGCAAATGCGGTTCCTTTGGGGAGAGGAGGCCAACAAGGTGGTGTCCCAAGGCACAATCAATTCTATGCACTCCAAGGGAGACAAGGGGTTGATGAGGTGCCCGATGACATCATTGGTATGTTGAAAGTCTTTGATTTTGATGTGTATGCATTGATAGACCTGGGTGCTACTTTTTCTTTTGTTACTCCTTTTGTTGCTAAAAAGTTTCATGTTGAGCCTGAATTGTTGTATGACTCTTATAAGGTGTCTACTCCTATTGGTGCATCTATTGTTGCTAGAAAGGTCTATAGAAATTGTCTTGTTTTCATCTTGCATAAAATATTGACTGGTGATCTTGTTGAGTTGAATATGGTAATTTTGATGTCATTCTTGTGATGGATTGGTTGAATGTATATTACGCCTCTACTGATTGTAGAACCTGTAGGGTCAAATTCTAATTCCCAAATGAACCCGTCTGTAACACCCCACATCTTACAATACTAGTGTTATGCAAATGAAACATGGTATGGCTTTTCAAATTAGCGCAGATTTCTAAAAGTGCTTGAATATCATATTATAGGGCGATATATGCGTCTAACGCTTAAGAGGGTCGAGTGTATACAGTTATAGTATCAAATCGAGGAGATCACGACCCTAAAAGAAGTGAGAAAATTGAAGTGCTTGTAGGACTTAAGAATCTAGCAAGTGAGTCACCTACTTGCTTAGCTTAAATTTTCTAGGTAAACGGAGATAAGGCCCGACGTCGAATTTATCCAAGTCCGATTATGAATAAAGTTTGTGTTAAGGGTGTAACTTTAGCCCGTGTTTTAGCATTATAAATGGACTTTATTTGTAGTCCAAGATGAATAATAAAAAGGGCCCAAGTACACCACAACCCACTTGGCTAATTGGGCCCAAGCTAAGTGAAGAGGAATTTGGAAAATGGGCAGCCAAGGCCCATCAACTTTGAGACCCATTTAGGCCCAAGTGTGAGGGCCAAGCTGCAGATTCGCTAGCTTAATAATATGTGGTATTATGTGGTGAAAAGTTTAGAAGAAAGTCGGATAAGAGACTCTTTAAAAAGGGCTCAAAACAGCTCCTTAATTCATTTTCACTTGAGACAATTTGTTAGCTTTCCTAAAGACTTTTGTTTTCTCTTTGTTTCACCTCACAAGGCAGCCTACACAACCCTCCAGGGTTCTTGAAGGAAACCTGAACCTTAAAGGCTAAGGTAAGTGTAAATATCCATATATTTGTTATACTTATCGCATGACAAACAAGAAGTATATGCTAGTTATGTTGTGTTGAAATTTTTGACAGCATGTGTCCTAAGGATTGTTATGAACTTTTCTTGTTGTTTAAGAGGATTTTCTCTTCTTGGTTGTCTAGATTATGAAGGACTAAGTATGTTTTCAACAAGGTTTAGTTTGTTAGTGATGTAATTTAGCTGCTGCACCACTTCTATAATCCGCGAAAGTGAGTTCTTATGTGATATCGTAATTGTGCTCGTAATTGGAACTTGTGGGCTGATTGATTGAGGACTATTGTCTCACATCCTCTACCTACTTAGAGGATGGTTTTTGATCTATCTTAGGGCTGTTTGTATGTGTAAATGTTGTGGGAAAAGTTTGGTTGAAGTTGGTAAAGTTTTGGAATCGTCAACGTCGTAATGGGGCAAAAGGACATAACGTTATGCCGCCTATTTGTATGTTGCGTAGAATTATTATGTGTTGTGCTTTGTGGGCTGTTGTAAGACTGCTATAACACTAGAATAGGATGCACATGATATTTATATGAGAATGTGTATTAGAAAATACGATTAGGGGCGGAAAGTTTGAAAGAATACGCTCGTGTTTATAAATACCCGCTTGCTGCCCGTATGTTATTTTTTATGAGATTGGGCTGCCAAGATGTATCTATTGGCTGCTAATGCTAGTTGTATTACCTATTATGTTATAGATAAATATTTTAAGGAAGAGAAGGTTATCTCTAGGTAATAGCAAAGTTGTACAGCGAGGTATGTAAGGCTACTTGATTTAGTATTATTTGGCATGAAACACAGATCCCTCTTGGCACATAAAGGCACTTACTAACTCCGACACAACTATTAACCATGTCTCAACTCTTTCACATGTGACTATGCTCCCATACATAGTAACCTTTGAATCTGCATACATACTTGGATACCAAGATGCACGAATTCGTTCTACTAAATAAAGTTCATGTGTTGTTCTACGTCCTATGCATTTCATTATTTGTGTAACTTACTCCTTTCATTGTGTGTTGTCTTTTATGATTGTTTATAGGTCATATGCTGTATCTGTAGTCCTACAGCTCTAATATTTTGACCACCAAAAGAATCATGTCAAAGGTAATTGAAAGATAAAGTATATTGCTTGTTGATGGGTGGTAACCCGAGGGGTGGAAGAATCACCTAGCCAGAGTCGATCCTATCACGGGTGGTAGGCCAAGGGGTTAAATGAAAAGCCTAGCCTGGGCCGATCCCGATATAGATTTACCACTGATCAGTTGGTCATTTGTATTACATCATGTGCAGAAATTATACAGTAAAGGTAAAGTAATAAAAAGAACATAAAATACATGATCCTACAATACAACTAAAGGTGGTCTCTTATCCAATACCAATGCATAGTTTCATTTGAGTTGTTACTTCGTATACAGTATTTCTTGCCTTACATGTTCAGTACATTATCTTGTACTGACATCCCTTACGGGGGACCTACATTTCATGCTGTAGGTACATGTGCTAATAGATCTCCCCAGTAGGAGTATAGATCTCCCCAGTAGGAGTATAGGATATCCAGCTATTGTTACCAAGCTCCAGGTTGCTTCGGAGCTTTGTGTATGTCTAGAGCTTATATTTTTATATTGTAAAGTTAGTCGAGGCAGGGCCTGTCCCGACCCTTATCAAATTCTTTTCCTTATCTAGAGGCTTTGTAGACTATGTAAATTAAAGTGTGGTCATGTCTCGTACTTTAAACACCATGGCCCCGACGGCCTAGCCATATGCATTTCCTTTTGGCTTGTTATCACTGTTTATTTTCTTAAATGCATGTCAAATGTATAAATCCCTTATAATATGTAATGAAAGTGCTTAGATACAGGTTGGTTCTCCCGAGCCTCATCGGCAACGGGTGCCAGTCCGCCTAACGGGACTTTGGGCGTGACAGAAGTGGTATCAGAGCAGGTCGTCCTAGGGAGTCTATAAAGCCGTGTCTATGTAGAGTCTTGTTTATCGATGTGTTGTCCACCACATTTATAAGCAGGAGGCTACGTGGCATTTAGGAGTTGTTACTTTCTTTTCATTCTTTAGATCGTGCCATAAAGCCAAGTGTAATAGGTGCATTATGTCTAACTCTTAAATTGTTTTGTACAACAAGTATGCCATAAACCAGGCAAAACAAAGGTAAAGGGAAGGGAGTAGAATTGGTGGTTGGTATACCCAGTTTAGTGAGACAACGAAATGAGGTTCACGAGGAGTCTCTGTCACAGACATCTCCAACTCCTCCAGCCCCTAATAATCCCGGAAGTAGTGAAATTGCCCAAGAACCACCTATTGATGCTACCTTGTAGGATCTGAGATATGCAGTCCAACTATTGACCCGTATAGTTGCTGGCAAGGTCAAAGACAGGAAGGTCCGGTTATAGGTGCAAGTGGTGTGAATAGGGCAGTTGGCACAAGGATACATGATTTTCTTAATTTGGACCCTCCATTCTTCATTAGGTCAGATCCTAATGAAGATCCCTAAGACTTTATTGATCAGATTCAATGCACTTTAGATGTTATGCATGTGAGTGGTACAAAAGCTGTCGAGTTAGCGACATATAGGTTGAAGGGTGTGGCTATATTGTGGTATGAACATTGGAAGCAATCTAAGGGTATAAATGCACCGCGAACTACCTGGAAGGAGTTCAAAGAGGTGCTTCTTGACCATTACTTGCCATTAAAGATCTGAGAGGCCCGTGCAGATCAGTTCTTGTACCTCCACCAAGGGAATATGAGCGTGAGGGAGTATAGCCTTCAATTTGATTCCCTGGCTAGGTATGCTCCTAATGTAGTTGCTACTATGGCAGATAGAGTTCATCGATATATGGATCAATTGGATATGTATCTGGTCAGAGACTGTACCATTGCTTCCTTGAATAAAGACATGGATATAGCAAGAATGTAAGCTTTTGCACAGAAATTGGAGGATCAGAGGCAAAGAAGGACACAAGAGTTGGAAGGGGGGCAGGCCAAAAGGGCCAGATCTACAGGGCAGTTTACACAGTCCCAAGGTGAGCTTAGGCCTCGATTTTTTAATAGACTGCCTAGGCCATTATCCTCCTACTTTGCAGCCAGTGCTCCACCACAACTTCAAGGGCCTAGAACTAATCAGTTTGGTCAACAAGGTGAGGGACAAGGTACATGGACAACAGGATATTCAGCAGGTCAGCAAATGACCCCTAGGCAACCTTGTAAACAGTGTGGAAGAAGTCATTTAGGTATATGTCATGTTGGGATAGACTCTTGCTATTGGTGTGGTGTGCCAGGGCATATTATAAAAGATTGCCCGCGGAGGCATATGGGTGATATAGCACAATCTACTGGGTCAGCTGTTGCATCATCATCCTTAATTCCTCCATTAGGTAGGGTTCAACAAGCACCTATGGGTCGTGACAGAGGTGTTAGAGGGGCAGCTAGCTCTAGTGGAGTCCAGAATCGCACTTATGCTCTAGGGAGTCGGCAAAATTTAGAAGCTTCACCTGATGTGGTCACAGGTATATTATCCATCTTTTCACATAATGTTTATGCATTAATTGACCCTGGTTCTACACTATCATACATTACCCCACTAGTTGCTGGGAAGCTTAACAAAACACCCAAATTATTGAACCAACCATTTGAAGTGTCCACACCAACTAGTGAATCAATTATGGCTAGAAGGATTTATTATGACTGTGTAGTAACTATTTGTGATCGTGACACATTTGCTAACCTTATTGAGCTAGAAATGGTGGAGTTTGACGTTATAATGGGTATGGAATGGTTAGCTTCTTACTATGCCACCACAGATTGCCGAACTAAGAAAGTGTACTTCCACTTTCCAAATGAGGCAGTTCTTGAATGGGAAGGCAATGTTGGGGCACCAAAAGGAAAGTTTATCTCTTATTTTAAGGCCAGAAAGATGATATCCAAGGGCTATATATGTCATTTAGTCAGAGTGAGGGATATGGAGGCAGAATCACCAACTCTTCAATTAGTTCCAATAGTGAATGAATTTGTTGATGTGTTCCTTGAAGAACTTCCAAACTTACCTCTAGAATGAGAAGTAGATTTTGGTATTGACTTACTTTCAGTCACTCGACCTATTTCCATCCCTCCATATAGAATGGCCCCGGCAGAGTTCCGTGAATTCAAAGAGCAGTTAAAAATCTTATTGGAGAAGGGTTTTATAAGACCCAGTGTGTCCCCTTAGGGTGCACCCGTGTTATTTGTACGTAAAAAGGATGGAACCTTGAGAATGTGTATCTACAATAGACAATTGTATTGGGTGACAATTAAGAATAAATCCCTCCTCTCCAGGATTGATGATTTATTTGATCAGTTACAGGGTGCCAAATGCTTTTTAAAAATTGATTTGAGATCAGGGGATCACCAAGTGAGGGTGAAGGAGGAAGATATACCCAAGACAGCATTCCAAACACGCTATGGTCACTTTGAATTTCTTGTTATGTCATTTGGGCTAATGAATGCACCATCAATTTTTATGGATCTGATGAAAAGGGTGTTTAAGCCATTCTTGGATGTGTTTGTGATAGTATTTATAGATGACATTTTGGTATATTCAAGATCAGAAGAGGATCATGCAAATCACTTATGACAGGTGCTACAAGTTCTTCGTGATCGACAGTTGTATGCCAAGTTTTCTAAATGTGAATTTTGGCTAAAATCAGTGGCATTCTTGGGTCATATTGTGTCTAATGAGGGAATAAGGGTTGATTCACAAAAGATAAAGGCGGTGAAAGATTGGCCAAGACCAATAATACCCAGGGAAGTTCGGAGCTTTCTAGGTTTGGCAGGTTATTACAGGAGGTTTATTGAAGGCTTTTCTTCTATTTCTGCACCTCTAACAAAGTTGACACATAAGGTGACCAAGTTCCAATAGAATGATGCATGCGAAAGAAGCTTCCAGGAGTTGAAAAATAAGCTAACTTATGCACCTGTGCTAGTACTTCTAGAAGGCACCGAGGGGTATGCAGTGTATTATGATGCTTCAGGAGTTGTCTTAGGGTGTGTACTGACACAACATGGTAGGGTACTTGCTTATGCATCTAGACAACTATGACTACACGAGAAAAACCACCCAACTCATGATCTTGAGCTAGCAGTGGTTGTATTTGCTCTGAAAATATGGCGCCACTATTTGTATGGGGTTCACGTTGACATATATACTGATCATAAGAGCCTACAATACATCTTAAGCAGAAAGACCTAAATTTAAGACAGCGGAGGTGGCTAGAGCTAATAAAGGATTATGGCAGTAATATACTATACCATCTGAGGAAGGCAAATGTGGCAGCTGATGCTCTGAGTCGTAAGGCAATCATGAATACTGGTGATCAAGCTATGATAAGTCAAGGAGTGGCTAAGGATTTACGTCAGCTAGCCAGTTTGGGAGTTCGCCTTATTAAAACTCCAAAGGAAGGGGTTATTGTACATAATGCAGTAGCATCTTCATTGTTAATTGGAGGTGAAAGAAAAATAGTTCGAGGATCCTGTTCTACAACAACTTAAGGAAAGGTAAGTCAGGGTACGATCAAGGGCTTTGACCTTACACAAAATGGAGTACTTTACTGCCAAAATAGATTATGTATGCCTGATACTAATGGATTAAG